>CAXKVX010001400.1:0-71774 GCA_964058865.1 Eleocharis quinqueflora
ACTCGAAAACCAGTCCACATGGTGATAAGAGGCTCAAAACATCAGATTATCAGTTAATTAGCAAGATCAAAGAACTGGTGCAAAACTTGCCTGATCTAGAATTACCACCACCTGGTACTTACATCGTGCTTGAAACAGACGGATGATGGAGGGATGGGGTGAAATTTGCAAGTGGAAAAATAAAAAGAATGATCCAAGAAACACAGAAAGAATATGTGCTTATGCAAGTGGAAAATCCCGATGATAAAATCAACCATTGACGCCGAGATACATGCATGCATGGAAACAATGAAGGCATTAAAGATTCATTATCTTGATCAGTAGGAGATTACTCTCCGCACTGATTGTCAAGCCATTATTAGTTTCTATAATAAATCGGCACAAAACAAACCATCAAGAGTAAGGTGGATTAATTTTGTTGATTTTATAACAGTTACAGGAGTACAGGTAAACTTCGAGCATATCGATGGAAAGCTTAAAGTACTCGCTGACGCTCTGTCAAGAATAACTGGTAAAAAGGTTTATACTAGGAGCAGTGAAGTAACTGACGCATGTCTTAAAAATCTTGAAGAGACGATTGAGGAAGTAACCCAGACACCAAACAAAGAAGTTTTTATAAACTTGAGCCAGCTAATGGAGAAAATTTCTTTTCTATTAGAAAGAAATTAGAAGGGTTTTTTATTGCAGAAGTGGTGGACGCAGAAACAAATTATCACATTTATCTAATAAGTTTGTTTAGTTTATTTTACAAGTATGGAAGGACTTCGCACCCCTTTATTTTACAAACCGCCCAACACAATCTCTATATAGAAATCTCACTAGAGATCAAATTTTTTAGAGTGGTATGGAATTTAATGAAATAATGACTTCTAGACCATCCAATGCGGCATATTTCGCACCCCTCTAAAAGTAGTAAACAAATCTAAAAAATGAAAAATTTGGTCTCTAGTAAGATTCCAAACGAAGATCACATTGAACGGTTTGGATCGATTGTTTGAATTTTAAAATCTAAAATTTGAGTGTGATGCCAAAACTAATCTTGACTTCATAGTGCACAATAGCATTTTCTCTCTCTCGCTCTCTCTCTCTCTATATATATATACAAATTGCTACTGTCTATTTTTTAGATTATTGGTTATATGATTCAGGTATGATTAGATATATATATTCAAACCCTCATACAAAAACCTTACAGGTCATTATATTGTCATTCTTCTGATTAGGGCGTCTACAAGGGGATCCGTATCTGCTGCTCTTATTGAGCAAGAGCAGGACCCTGCTCTTATCAATCTTGACCGCCCAATTTTGATCGGACCGTCCACAGATGGAAATCAGAGGCTGTATATTTTATAAGTTTTAGATTTGAAATTTGAACGGTTCAGATCAGAAGATCAGGGTCCTTCTCTTGCTCAATAAGAGCAGCAGATACGATTCCTCTAAAAGGAACTGCATGATGAACAACTCAATTTTGTTTGATTTCCTTCAAATTGCAATTACTCTCAAACTCCGCCTATGTTTTACATAGCCAGTCCCAAGTTCGGAAAGGAAGACAGTTGTGATAGGCTTGACAAGCCAACATAAAAATTCGGCCAATCTTATGGAAATGAAATCCAATCTGAACTTCATTTCTAGCCTATCTAAACTTGTTTGGGACAAAAGGTTTTGTTGTTGTTGTTCGTCTTCTTCTTGTTGCAATTACTCTCAACATATCAGAATATATAACAAAGAGTCTAAAAACACACCAGTGCTTTACTGTGCGTTGCAAATGCAAGTCCAATGCACATATTATGTACATGATTTTTTTATTATAACAATTGTTTTCATTAGGTTTTATCGGTGAACTGTGATAACATAAATTGAAAAAAAAACCTCAGTGTCACCAGCAGTAGCTGCAACAGAATGGGCATCCTCCATTTCTCTATCTTTCTCTAAGAATGCAGCACGCTGCAAATTCCATAATTACTTATATGAACAAATTTTAGAAATATATAAATAATCTCGTGACAACAAAAATCAAAATTCCTAGGGTTTGGTATCTGCAAGACGTACCTCATAGGGATCCATTGCAGCTGTTGCTTTGTAGAACCTATCAAAGAATGATCCCTCAGCTACAGAAATCATGAAAACTTCAAGTAATTCAATCATAAATCTACCATATCATAAACAAATAGCAAAATTAACAAGTTCTCAGTTTCACCTAGTTTGATGTGAGAGGTTGCATTCCCTATGGCATGAAGGACCCCCATGGTCCCACAAGCATTTCCTACTGTTTGTTTGAGGAAATATACATTCTTACTTGCTTCCTAAATTGATCACATTTATAAATAATCAAAATACAATTGCAGATAGACATAGTTTAATACGGAAATTAAATCACAATGATGGCAGACAGACTTGGTTAATCCAGGAATAATAAATTACATTACTATCACAAATAAACTTAATCCAGGAGCTGAGCTAATCGAATCTATCAGGTTGGAGAAAAATATTGTACTTAGCTCAACAAAACAGAAAACATACCTTCTTTTCTGATTCAGTTACAGTTTCCTGTTTGCTTTCATCGTCACTCTATTTTTTTTTAAAAAAAATTCATCAGCAAATAGAAGCAACAAAGTTACAGAAAGTAAAAGAGAAGAAAGGATGAAAAAGACTTACAGGGGAATTGTAGGGGAAAAGAAAGAGAACAGCTAGAACAGGTTTGAGTACCATCTCTAGAAGCTCGTCATCCAATCCGTACACATCATTGAACTCAGCATCTTCCTCTGGTACTCCCAAACCCCAGATATACTATGCAGACAACAACAAAATAGAAATTGAATCTGAAGTACAGAGAAACGAGGAGAAATTGAAGAAATACATGGAGCGTACTAAACCTGGTTCATGACGTCGGGGTTGGCTTCGAGAGGAAGCCATCTCTTGCTCGATCCCGCCATTACGATAAACGAAGAAGAAGAAGAGTAGCGAATTCGAGTTTCACAAAAGAGGTAAAGCGGTGCTTAGATCGCAAGCAAGCTCACAATTTTCTCTTTTTCTATTTTCTCTGCGAACTAAAATTGGATTGTATCCCGTCTCAAAATATATTACGAAACAAAATGCAGCGACTCGAGAGAGGGATACGATTTCGGATGGAGAGAGGCGGCGATCGGCGGTAAGCTTAGAAATGGGCCTTTTTGGTCCAGAAAGGAGCCCGTAAAGCGTTGATTGGGCTTGTAACAATGAAGGCCCATATTAGAGGAGCTGGATTGGATTCCTTTTTTTTCAATGCAAGATGCGAAACGCGAATTAGACCTGTCAAACATTCAAAACGTTCACGGAAGAGAGCTCTTACGTTTAATGTTTCGTTTAAGGGACGCAAATTTTGTTTGTTACATTTAACGTTTCATTTAATATACGTAAAAATTTCTGTTCCGTGTAATGTTTCGTTTGAGTTAAACGTTACAAACGTTAAAAACGTTAATTTTTTTTTTCCGTTTATAACATAGCAACAACATCAATTTTTTTTGTTTATAAGATGCATCCTAACATCCATAATACAAGATACAACACTAATTAAACAAGTAAATAAGTAGTTTGAAACCTAGAGCAAATTAACTCTTTGAACTCAACTCAGATCTTAACCTATCTTCTCAGAGTAGTACCAATCTCAGCCAATGGCAAAATATTTAATAAAACACATTGATCATCACTGAAGGTCACAGGTTAAGATCCAAGGAGCCAAAGAGTTAATAAACTCCAGGCTTCAAGCATACAACACAACTTAAACAACTACATAACATCAACTAACCAAACTGCCAAGCACAACACATAAGACAAACTGCCAAGCACAACACATAGTGCAAACTGCCAATCACAAAAGATTCCAAAATGGGACTAACAACTTACTGACAGGTCCTCAACCCTTCAAGTAACTTGTCATGCTCCACTGGTACCAACACCGGCATTCGGTACAGCATCATCAGTGGACCAAAGAACTTCACCAAAGTCCCCACCATTTTCTGAATATAACACAACAATAAATAATTGTCAGAAATGATGAAAGTATAGATAATTAAATAATAGAAGGATAGGGTTAGAGAAAGTACCGGTAACTGAGGCTTTGAGCCAATCCTGAGCACATATAAGAGCCTCCACACTTTCATCATTCAAGGAGCTCCTCACTGGACTGAGAGTTCTACCACCAATACTAAAGGTGGACTCAGATGCCACAGTAGAGATTGGGATTACCAATATATCTCTTGTAAGCCTAGCAAGAACAGGATATTTGGCTGCCTTTAACCTCCACCAAGATAATATGTCAAATTCAGCATCTAACTCTGATTCATCTAATGCATCTGAAAGATACTCCTCCAACTCTGATTTTTGGAGTTCACATACCCTTTTACCCTTGATAAAATCCCTCAGTCCAGCCCTTGTATCAGTTTCCACTTCAGGCACAGCAGTTTGCCTACATAAAAAAAAACAATTTAAATATTAGTTAACTTGCATCAGAAAATAAATAAAAAATTAAAACATGAAAGACAGAATGTACCTCATTTGTTGTGATGAGCTAGTTGCTTGGCTATCTACAGACTTAGAGTATGCTTCAACATACTCCTTGAATATTGCAGTCATGCATTTATTCAAGTTGTCCATAAATGTAACATAGGTAGCAGGATACATCTGCTTCATATAGTATTCAACAACATACAGCTTTGATCTAGGATCAAGCACACATGCAATAGCTAATAGCATGTTACCAATTGTCCAATACTTGTCCTTTCACTGTGTTAACTTCATTTACACGTACAAACAAATGTTTTTTTATAAATGCTAGAATGTTATGTGACCATTTTGAAATGGTTATATAAAAAATTGAAAACATTTTCTTCGAAAAATGCATCTTCCACTGAATAAAAGTTTCAAAAACAAACGTTGTTTACAATGCAGACTTAAAAAAATTAATTATAGGGATTTCCATCCAATGTAGCATAAAAAATGACTAACAAAATTTGGTTAACCCATTTTTAGATGTTATATTATAAAACATGATGTCTATTGAATTTATCAATTCAATTTCAAATGAAAATGCAAGATATAATCATAAATGTTTGATTATCTCAATTTTCAATTATAAGTAAATAATTATATATCTATGGTTCATATAAATATACTATAAAATTTCATAAACTAATGCCCGCATCTTATAGAGGGCCTCTAGCTCAACCGTATGAATTGGAACAAGACCATATCAAAACAACAGCAATTCAAGCCCATTTGCTTGTTTGCAGCACCTCTAGGGTGGAGCCAGAAACTTGGGCGGACATCAGACCATAAAATAACACTATAATATAACACTAGCGTTTCGACTCGCATTTTGCGTGAAAAAATTAAATTTTCGTTTTATAATAATAATTTTTTAAAAAAAAATCGAAAAAAATAGGATGAACAGTAAATTTACTGTATCGTGAACAGTGTTTTACTGTAGAAATGAATAGTAACCCATATTAGATTACATTAGATTACAAATTTACAATTTCTAAATTCGGGTGGAGTCAACATTAGTTTAAAAAAATATGTATGGAGTTTAGATATACCATTAAAACTCAAGCTATTTTTATGGCTACTTTTGAACAATAAAATTCTGACAAGGGACAATTTGATAAAAAGGAAAATTCAAGTACAACCAGAATGCCCTTTTTGTGATAATAATCTAGAAACAACAGAACACTTGTTTATAAACTGCCCTTTTATCAGGCAGATTCTCATTATGGTAAAATATAGTGACACAAATGGATTTGATCTAAACTTAGATACAACAAATGATTTATGGCAGTCTATTTTGGTAATGAATAAAGAAAATATGAAAAAATGGGGAGCATTAGTAGTAGCTTTCTTTTGGATAATATGGTTAGAAAGAAATATGATTATATTTCAAAACAAAGTTAAAAGATCAGTGTATACAATATTTAGTATGATAAGACATATGTATGCAAATTGGACAGGTGGTATTCAACAAGGATACCCAAGAGAGAATACAGTGGATTTAAATGTGCAGGTGCAGCAAGAATTAGATGAGAATTTGCATCAAACAGGAGAGGATAATAACAGTACAGAGGAAGATGAGGATCTTCTAGACTATTGAGTTACTTTGGGGAGAAACAAGATCATTAAATGGATTAATAAGATGTACTAGGATTAGAACTAATCAGTTGTATAGGTTTTCTTTATGCTCTTGTATTTTTTCTTATCATTGGGGTTGGTTATGGTACACTATCATGTACCAGATATATTCTCATGTACCAACCAAACCACCCAAAAACATTTGTAAGCTTTCTTGTTATATGGAAGCAGGCACCCCGTCTTGGGGAAGTTATTTTTCTAAAAAAAGATTACAAATTTACAATCAGCATTGGAATTCAGAAATAGACATTTTGGATGGACATTAGATCACGTGAGAACACATAATACACCTGTACAATTAATTTGAAAGCCAGACCCCTGGTCTTTGGAAGTAGATTCTCTGCCGCGTAGCAAGAATGAACAGTTCAGATTTTCTATGCTGTAAGTTACGAACGACTCATATTTAATTCAGAAATCTTATATTATAAAATTTAACTTTCACAAATTTCGATGCAAATCATAGATTGAGATTAAACCGACCAAAACTCGAGTTGTCAAGTTTGTCTTGTTCAACATTGAGCAAAACCATTTCTTTTTTGCTCAGTCATGAACTCATGATCATATGCCTGTATATATTCTATCATGACGGAACTCAAAGTCAGCATTCTGATAACTTATTACTTTTTACCATATGCTAACCAAGTGATTGCCATGATTTGCTTCCTGACATCAATAGTTCCATGGAAGGCTCAATCAATGACAATAGTATGTATTTGGAATTGGCAATGTGCATCCAAGGAAAATGATAAGACAAATCAAATAGTATGTATGGCCAAACAAATATTTGATAGATGGCATTTAGGTAAAATATTTTTTTCAATCGTCAACTTTTTCATACAAATTAGTAACCTTCTTCTATCAGGGTTAACGAATCAAAGGCAAATCTAAATCAACTTTTCAACTCTACTGACTAAAACTGACCTAACTGTCTAGGCTTTATAACACAAATGAGGAACTCCAATACACTATATCATTGTGCGATACTCCGACACTGTTCATACTTCACCAGGGTTAACTGAAATTGACCAGAAGAACGTAAGTTGCGAATAACTTTGCATCTAATACCGGCCAGGTAACAATACAAAAGAAAATACAAACACATCAACTTAGGAAGCAATTCTTCTGCCGCACAGCAGGGATGAGTTGTCCAAATTTTCTGCGTTGTAGGCTACAGACGGTCCATATTTGATTCAGAAAGGTCTGATATTATAAAGTTTGGCTCGCACGAATCTCGATGCAAATCAAAAGTTGAGATTTGTTGTGCAACACACACAGTATTTTGCTGCGCAGTAGAAGATCTCATTCCCATCGATTGAACCCAATACAAAGATCCCCATCAAGCCAACAATTAATAATTTAGTAGCAACAATAACTAGAAAAACTCAAAATCAAGATACTTCCCTTCGCCGCCACCTGCGGGCTTAGCATCGATCCGGACAATTCTCTTGCTAGCACTATCCCCAATCATACCTACAGGTGCTCTAGGTGGCGGTGGTGCATACTTAATTTCATTCTCAACTGGTCGAGGTACCTTAGGCTGTGCTCCAGCCCATTAATTATGAGGGGAGGAGATGTTAAGGAATGGTGAGGAAGGTAAGTGAAGGTAAGGAAGAATGGAAAGGTTAATATGTTACTTGCTCCGGCCAATTAAATAGATAGAAGGAATAAATTTGATTTTTTAATTTAGAAAATAATATTGGACCACTTTGCCCTTCAGCACAAACTCTATGCGTCAAAACTTTTGAAAGATATGTGCGAAGCAGTATTGATGCAGAAAAGAGTTTTGAGGAAGTTTGCACAAAAAACTTTTGCTGTGTAATGTTCACACTGTAGAATATACAATATTTGCAAAATAATCACAAATAGTACATAATTATATACATTACACAGTAGAATATACAATATTTGCAAAATAATCACAAACAATACATAATTATATTTTGATAAACATGACCTACTAGCTTATGAACTATATGCATACTTTCTAAATTATAAGGCATAATTATATATATGAGGTGATGAAATTTGTATATTTCTCCTAGCAAGTTTATGAATCTAGACATTGCAAAATACAAGTGAAAAAAAGATGTAGATACAACAATAGTGAAGTCATGCAGGGAATCATATCAAACAAACTCACCTAAATTTATAAAATTAAGGAGGTTTTAGTTTAGAACAACATACATGCCTATACAAAAAACATACCAGCATTCACTTCTACAAACAGTCCCATTTAGTCAACCCCTATCAACTATGCTAACAATTCGCAAAATAAACCTGCACTCACAAAAAGATGCTTGTATAGCATCAAACAAAAGGTTGGTAGGTGCATCTGCTAACCTTACTTCATCATTTCGAAGAGAATGTTCCTTCGCCGATTAGACGGACAACTAACTATACCATCCAACATATTGGGATTTTTTATTAGGAAGATGTATGCCTTGTCCATTTCTAGCTCATCATCAAAACCCAACTCCTCCAGCAACTTCCATATTTCAGTTTTCGACACCTCATGTACTTATTGTGATTTGACAAGTTCGGTGGTTGCTTTTGTAATGGCATGTGCTACTGCTTCAAACGATTCTCTCATAGAATCAATATCCTAATTGTGTGAAACCTTCCTTCTTTTTCTTTTGTCGGAGGAACCACTTCCATCTTGGTTCTGCAATAGTGGAGTATTTATATTATTTGTCGGCGTGTCATAGCCTTCCAACCTTACTTCGTCATTCAATACCATACGATCAATTTCATCAATTGTAACGATAGCACAGTTTTCTCTTTGTCCATTTCTGACTCTCTCTCTCTCATCTCTCTAGGAGTTTCGGCCTCAACTCCCGTCGCACGATCGACACCATATAATAGTTTCAGTTTTTCATAATTATAGATGGGTTTGTTCCTCCATAAGACAGCATCAGGATGAGCCTACAAATTAAAAAAAAAAAAAAGATAGTTTAGAAACTAATTCGAGCCAACTACTGAACCAAGTGAAAAGATTTCAATTGAGCTTGACATCAGACATAAGAAAGGTATGAGATAGATTCACTGTTCCAGACATTACATACCTCGATCAACTTATCCCACACTTCTGACTCTGCACACCACATGCTGGTTTCCGAATTCCAACTAAAACCACTTAAATTTTTGAATAAATCGTAGCAAGTTCCAAATCCTTTCTTTTATGTACTTCATGCGGTTCTTTATTCGTTCCTTGTCAAACTTTTTACCAGGAAATTTTGTTGTAACCTCCTTGACAATGTTGTCATATGCCTTGCTTGTGAAAGTGCCACCTACTCTGTTGCCGATCTCGTGTTGGTATACAAATGCATCTATTAATGCACTATCCATTGCTTGATTCCAAATCGTTGGTTCATCCCTATTGGTTGCAGTAGGATTTTTCCTCTTTTTTCTTAGCTCATCCATCAACAATTTCCTTTGAACTGTCTATTTTGAAGTTAATGGCATAACAAGAACAGAAAATTTAAACGAGAAAACATAACAAAAAGTTAATTTTACAAAATCTATAAATTACTTATTTTAAAAGGAGACAAATAATAGAAAACAAGAAATGTTCGAAATATGCTAGTAATTCATATCTTTGTACTTTCAATCAATTCGAATAGCATGACAGGAAATGGCAGGAAATGCTAGTAATGATGCCAGCAACTGAGGTTATATAATAGTATCAACAATGATAAAAGAAACATAAAAATACGTAACTTACCAATTAATATCGAATACATTTATTTCGATGAAAATTATTCAATAAAGTGCACTGAATGTTAATTAAAAACAATGCACACCAACTGTTTGACAAATGTCTCAGCTTAGAGTAAACATAGAAAGCTTACATCTGTTAACACACAGCAGATAAAGACAATCCCTATTTGTTTGTTGCTTCCTTTCTCCTTCCTATTTGGTTGAGAGACACTGTTAGGTATACAATACTCGAAGATGGTGCTTGTAATAGAGTTGGAAATGGAGAGAGGTTGTTACCTTACAAGATGGGGCTTACAAGGTGTACCCTGTTAGGTATACAACTCAGTGATAATGGAATAAAAGAATGGCGGGATGAGTTCGCACCAAAATTTTGAGAGGGCATATTTGGAATTTATGGCACAACCTCAGACTTAACCTGGTGTACCCTCTGATTTGGGAGGGAACAAAAATATATTGCGCGATGGAACATTCTTACCCAGAGAACATCCTTCCTTGTAACGTGCTGAGCAAGTGACACTGTGAGATTCCCCTAACCTACCTTTCGATTTAGCTCTCTGGAGCAGACCCTTAGGAGGTGTACTATTAAGAGTTTAAAAAAAATCCAGGCGGGTCTACTTGTTCGTGCCCGACCCGTGCCCGTGCCCAGATCCGACCCGACTCGTGGATCCCGAATCCACGGATCTAGCACGGATCGAGTTGGCCCCAAACCCCTCAAACTCGTGTATACCCGTGCCCGACCCGTCCCAAGATCCGCTCGTGCCCGACCCATGGACTCGTGGAACCGTGCAAAAATTCAAAAATATATATTAAAATAATGTGCAGTTTTAAATTCGAAAATTCGAAAAAAAAATTCAAAAAAATTCAAAAAAAATCGAAAAAATGGACGAATCAGAATCCGACCCATGCCCGACCCGCCCGGGTTTATCACGGGTCGGGTTGGGAGTTTTGGGTTTGAACCCGTGCATACCCGCCCCACCGTACCCATGGATCCGAATGGGTCGAATCCACGGGTACCCGACCCGCCCCGCCATTAAAACACTGTGTACTACACCGAATCAAGGCCCAGTTCACCCCCTCAAAAAAAGGGTGTTGTTTAATCTCAGTAGCACCTCTCTTAACCCCCAATCTATGTTGTGGCTCCTTCACCAACAAACCCCTTATCAGATCTCGACTTGAGTCGAGGGTGAATCTGGAAATCTCAATTGTTGTCCCACCACATTGAAAAGTGTGGCCTGGTTGCCCGACCCTTTGAATGGGGTTTTACCATACAGTAATTCGTGTAAGAAGATGCCAAAAGTCCACCAATCCATAGCACTCCCATGCCCCTCCCCTTTGATTATCTTAGGTTCAAGGTATTCGTGGGTCCCAACAAAAGACATGGACCTTGCAGTTGTAGGTTCTGCAACCAATTCAGGAAGACTTGAGCTTGTTAGCAGGCCCCCTAGGTCATGTTTGGGCTTCCATGAAGGGGAGGAAGCTGCCGATGTCATCTTCTTCTTGCTCTTGGAGTAGAAAAGCTTTTTGGGGAGGAGGCAAGAAGGCTGGATGCAGACAGAGGTAGGTTCAATGCAGGAAGCAGGATGGACGCAAAACGCAAGACCTGCACGGCGATCAGGGTTGAGATGCGAGGTGTAAATCAGAGTGGGGGACACAACACAGTGCAGGGAGAGGTCAAAATTAGAAAGCATTATATGCCCATCATCTCTTACAAGTACATTCTCAGGCTTCAGGTCTCGGTAAACAACGCCGAGCATGTGGAGGTACTCAAGGGCCAGAAGAACCTCTGCGGCATAAAAAAACCTGAGTATGGATGACAGAAGAAGTCAATACTAAGCTACATAAATTTTGTTGAGAAAACACTATTTTTTGTTTCTGCACGACTGCACGGATTTAGCTCACTGAACACTTTCAAGATTAACAATTCACTATCATCACCAATCTCAATTTTGCAAAGCTACACTGATTCAAAAACACGACTTCAATTCAGAATTAAAAACTAGAAAATACTCATCCTACAACAAGAAGTGTTTCTGTCTTTCTGATATGAGCATTTCATTTATGGGTTGTAGTCATTTAAGAAAACACCATAAAGCATATTATTCTACTACGAAAAGTGTTTCTGATCAGAGTACTTCATTCGGATGGTAACCTTCTAAGAAAACATCACAAAGCATCATATCGTACTACGAGAAATAGTTTTGATCCGAGTACTTAATTTATGGATAAACTTTTATGAAAACTTCACAAAACATCATGGCCTACTATGAAAAGTGTTTTTCGTCGAGTACTTCATTAAGAGGGGTAACCATTCAATAAAAGCATCACGAAGAAGCATAGAGCAGCACTCTAACTTCTTCATTTCTGGGTACTTCATTTATGAGCGGTAACAATCAAGAAAACACCACAAAGTATCTTATCCTACTACAAGAAGTGTTTCTGATATGAGTACTTCATTTATGGGTTGTAACCATTCAAGCAAACACCACAAAATATCTTATCCTACAAAGAGAAGTCTTTCTTCTTCAAGTACTTCATTTAATGGTGGTAGTCATTCACTAAAGCACCACGAAGAAGCATATAATAGCATTCTAAATGCTTCATGTTTGGATACTTCATTTATGGGCAGTAAACAATCAAGAAAATACCACAAAACATCTTATCCTACTACGAAAAGTGTTTCTAATCTTAGTACTTCATTTATGGGTGGTACCCAATCAAGAAAACACCACAAAGCATCTTATCCTACTAAGAGAAGTGTTTCTTCTTCGAGTATTTTACTTAATGGTGGTAACCATTTACTAAAGCACCATGAAATAGCATAGAATATCACCATATGTGCTTCATGTCCAAGTACTTCATGTAAGGGTGGTAATCATTAAAGAAAACACCACAAAGCATCTTATCCTACTACGAAGTTTGAAGAAGACTCCACAAAGAATCATAACCTAATACAAGAAGTGTTTCTTCTTGAAGTACTTCATTTAAGTGTGGTAGCCATTCATTAAACTATCATGAAGAAGCATAGAATATCACTCTAAGTGCTTCATGTTCGGGGTACTTCATTTAAGAGTGACAACCATTCACTAAAACACCACGAATAAGAATGGTAACCATTAAAGAAAACACCACAAAGCATCTTATCATACTACGAGAAGTGTGTCATATCTGATTACTTTATTTATGGGTGGTAACCATTCAAGAAAACACCACAAAGCATCTTATCCTTCTACGAAAATTGTTTCTGATCCGATTACTTCACTTATGGGTGGTAAGCATTAAAGAAAACACCACAAAACATCTTATCCTATTAAGAGAAGTGTTTCAGGTCGAATTACTTCATTTATGGGTGGTAATGTTTCAAGAAAATACGACAAAGCATCATAACCTAGCTAATACAAGAAGTGTTCTATCCTGGCGTACTTCATTTAAGTGTGGTAGACGTTCAATAAAGTACCACGAAGAAGCATAGAATATCACTCTAAATTTTTCATGTTTAGGTACTTCATTTATAGGCGGTAATCAATAAAGGAAACACCAAAAAATACTTATCCTACAACGAGAAGTGTTTCTGATCTGAGTACTTCATTTATGGATTTTTAACCATTCAAGAAAACAACACAAATCATATTATTCTATTATGAGAAGTGTTTATGATCATAATACTTCATTTATGAGTGGTAATCTTTCAAACACCACAAAGCATCATATCGTACCACGAGAAGTGTTTTTGATCCGAGCACTTCATTTATGGCTAAACTCTCATAAAAACTCCACAAAACATCATAGCCTACTACGAGAAGTTTTTCTTCGTCGAGTACTTTATTAAGAGCGGTAATCATTCACTAAAAACACCACGAAATAGCTTAGAGTAGCACTATAACTGCTTCATGTTCGGGTACTTCATTTATGAGCGGTAACAATCAAGAAAATACAACCAAGCATCTTATCCTACTACGAGAAGTATATCTGATATGAGTACTTCATTTATGGATTGTAACCATTTAACAAAACACCACAAAATATCTTATCCTACTAATAGAAGTGTTTCTGCTTTGAGTGCTTCATTTAATGGTGGTAGCCATTACTAAAACACCACGAAGAAGCATAGAATAACACTCTAAGTGCATCATATCCGGGTACTTCATTTATGGGCAGTAAACAATCAAGAAAATATCACAAAGCATCTTATCCTACTATGAGAAGTGTTTCTGATATAAGTACTTCATTTATGGGTGGTACTAAGTCAAGAAAATAACACAAAGCATCTTATCCTACTAAGAGAAGTGTTTCTTTTTCGAGTACTTCATTTAATGGTTGTAATCATTCACTAAAGCGCCATGAAGTAGTATAGAATACTTCATGTCCGAGTACTTCATGTAAGGGTGGTAACCTTTAAAGAAAAAACATCACAAAGTATCTTATCAACTACGAGAAGTTTGAAGAAAACTCCACAAAGCATCATAGCCTAATACAAGAATTGTTTCTTCTTGATGTACTTCATTTAAGTGTGATAACCTTTCACTAAACTACCATGAAGTAGCATAGAATACCAACATAAGTGCTGCATGTTCGGGTACTTCATTTATAGGTGGAAACTATTCACTAAAACACCACGAATAAGGGTGGTAACCATTAAAAAAACACCACAAATCTTCTTATCATACTACAAGCAGTGTGTCAGATCTGATTACTTTATTTATGGGTGGTAACCATTCAAGAAAACACCACAAAGCATCTTATCCTTCTACGAAAAGTGTTTTTATCATAGTACCTCATTTATAGGTGGTAAGCATTAAAGAAAATACCACAAAGCATCTTATCTTATTAAGAGAAGTGTTTCAAATCGAATTACTTCATTTATGGGTGGTAACGTTTCAAAAAAATACCACAAAGCTTCATAGCCTAATACAAGAAGTGTTTCATCTTGGAGTACTTCATTAAGTGTGGTAGCCATTCACTAAAGTACCACAAAGAAGCATTAAATACCCCTCTAAGTGCTTTATGTTCGGGAACCTCAATTATAGGCGGTAATCAGTCAATAACACACCACAAAGTACTTATCCTACAATGAGAAGTGTTTCTAATATGAGTACTTTATTTATGAATTGTAACCATTCAAGAAAATACCACAAAGTATCTTATCCTACTACGAGAAGTGTTTCTGATCAGAATACTACATTTATGGGTGGTAACCTTTGAAGAAAACACCAGAAAGCATCATATCGTACTACGAGAAGTGTTTCTGATCTAAGTACTTCATTTGTGGGTTGCAACCATTCAAGAAAAACAACACAAATTATCATATCGTACTACGAGATGTGTTTCTGATCCAAGTACTTCATTTATGGGTAAACTTTCATGAAAACTCCAAAAAAATCATAGCCTACTACGAGAATTATTACTTCGTCGAGTACTTTTAATATAGGGGTAAACATTCACTAAAACACCATTAAGAAGCATATAATAGCACTCTAACTGCTTCACGTCTGGATACTTCATTTATGGGCAGTAACAATCAAGAAAACACCACAGAGCATCTTATCATACTACGAGAAGTGTTTCTGATCTGAATACTTAATTTGTGGGCTACAACCATTCAAGAAAACATCACAAAGCATCTTATCGTACTACGAGAAGTGTTTTTTATTAGAGTACTTCATTTATGAGTGATAACCTTTTAAGAAAACAACACAAAGCATCATATCCTACTACGAGAAGTGTTTCTGATCCAAATACTTCATTAATGGGTAAACTTTCATGAAAACCCCTCAAAACATCATAGCCTACTACAAGAAGTATTTATTCTTCGAGTACTTCATTTAAGGATGGTAACCATTCAATAAAACATTAGAAAAATCATAGAATAACACTCTAAGTGCTTCATATCTGGGTACTTCATTTATGGGCAGTAAAGAATCAAGAAAACACCACAAAGCATCTTATTTTATTACGAGAAGTGTTTCGGATATGAGTACTTCATTTATGGGTGGTACACAGTAAAAAAAATATCACAAAGTATCTTATCATACTAAGAGAAAAGTTTCTTATTCGAGTACTTCATTTAATGGTGGTAACTATTCACTAAAGCACCATGAAGTAGCATAGAATATCACTCTATGTGCTTCATGTCTGAGTACTAAATTATGAGTGATTTTGATCAGAGTGCTTCATTTCTGGGTGGTAAGCATTAAAGAAAATACCACAAAATATCTTATCCTATTAAGAGAAGTGTTTTAGATCAGATTACTTTAATTATGGGTGGTAACGTTTCAAGAAAACACCACAAAGCTTCATAGCCTAATACAACAAGTGTTTCATCTTGGAATACTTCATTAAGTGTGGTAGCAATTCACTAAAGTACCACAAAGAAGCATAGAATACCCCTCTAAGTGCTTCATGTTCAGGTACTTCAATTATAGGCAGTAATCATTAAAGAAAACACCACAAAGTACTTATCCTACTATGAGAAGTGTTTCTGATCTGAGTACTTCAATTATAGGAGGTAATCATTAAATAAAACACCACAAAGCATATTATCCAACTACAATAAGTGCTTTAGATTAGATTACTTCATTTACAAGTGGTAACGTTTCAAGAAAGCTCCACAAAGCCTCCTAGCCTACCACGAGAAGTGTTTCTTCTTCGAATACTTCATTTAATGGTGGTAACGATTCACTAAAACACCACGAAGAAGCATAGAATGCCACTCTATGTGATTCATGTACGAGTATATGATTTATGGGTGGTAAACAATCAAGAAAACATCACAAAGTATCTTATCCTACTACGAGAAGTGCTTCTTATCTGAGTATATCGTTTATGGGTGGTAACCATTAAAGAAAATATCACAAAGAATCTTAACCTACAATGAGAAGTGTTTTTGATCAGATTACTAATTTATGAGTGGTAACCTTTCAACAAAACTCCACAAAGCATCATATCGTACTATGAGAAGAGCTTCTTCTCCTAAAACACCACGAAGCATCTAATCCTTCTAAGAGAAGTATTTCTGATCAGAGTACTTTATTTATGGGTGATAACCATTAAAGAAAACACCACAAATCATCTCATCCTACTACGAGAATTGTTTCAGAAAAAATTACTTCGTTTACGGGTGGTAACGTTTCAAGAAAACCCTCAGAAAGCATCACAGCCTACTACCAGAAGAGTTTTTTCTCTGAGTAATTCATATAAGGGTGGTAATCATTCACTAAAAATATCATGAAGAAGCATATATAGAATACCACTCTAAGTGCTTCATGTTTGAGTACTTGATTTATGAGTGATTCTGATCAGAGTACTTCATTTATGGGTAGTAACCAATAAAGAAATACCACAAAGCATCTTATCCTACTACGATAAGTGTGTCAGGTCTGATTACTTCATTTATGGGTGGTAACCATTCAAGAAAACACCACAATGCATCTTATACTTCTACAAAAGTGTTTCTGATCAGAGTACTTCATTTATGAGTGGTAACCATTAAAGAAAATACCACAAAGAATGTTATCCTATTAAGAGAAGTGTTTCAGATTGGTTTACTTCATTTATGTGTGGTAACGTTTCAAGAAAACACCACAAAGCATCATAGCCTACTGCGAGAAGGGTTTGTTCAGTTTGTTCTTCGAATACTAAAGTTAAGGGTGGTAACCTTTCACTAAAACACCACGAAGAAGAATAGAATACCACTCTATGAGCTTCATGTCCGAGTACATCATTTATGGGCTATTAACAATCAAGAAAATACCACATAGTATCTTATCCTACTATTAGAAGTGTTTTTTTATATGAGTACTCATTTATGGGTGGTAACCATTAAAGAAAATACCACAAAACATCTTATCCTACCATGAGAAGTGTTTCTTATCAAAGCACTTCATTTATGAGTAGTAACCTCTCAAGAAAACTCCGCAAATCACCATAACTTGCTATGAGAAGAGTTTCTTCTCCGAGTACTAAATTTAAGTATTGTAACCATTCACTAAAAAACCACGAAGAAGCGTAGAATACCACTCTATGTGCTTCATGTTTGAGTACTTAATTATGAGTGATTTTGATCATAGTACTTCATTTATTGGTGGTAACAACTAAAGAAAACACCACAAATCATCTTATCCTACCATGAGAAGTGTTTCAGAAAAAATTACTTCATTTATGGGGGCGTAACGTTTCAAGAAAACCCTCATAAAGTATCAAAGCCTACTACGAGAAGAGTTTCTTCTTTGAGTATATCATTTAAGGATGGTAATCATTCATTAAAACACCATGAAAAAGCATTTATAGAATACCATTCTAATTGGTCCATGTCTGAGTACTTGATTTATGAGTAATTCTGATCAGAGTACTTCATTTATGGGTGGTAACCATTAAATCAAACTCCACAAATCTTTTTATCCTACTACGAGAAGTATGTCAGGTATGATTAATTCATTTATGGGTGATAACCATTGAAGAAAACACCACAATGCATCTTATCCTTCTACGAAAAGTATTTCTGATCAGATATTTCATTTATGGGTGGTAACCATTAAAGAAAATACCACAAAACATCTTATCATATTACGAGAAGTGCTTCAGATCAGATTACTTCATTTACGGGTGGTAACATTTCAAGAAAGATCCACAAAGCCTCATAGCCTACCATAAGAAGTGTTTCTTCTTCGAGTACTTCATTTAATGGTGGTAACCATTCATTAAAACGCCACGAAGAAACATAGAATGTCACTCTATGTGCTTCATGTCGGAGTACATGATTTATGGGCGATAAACAATTAAGAAAACATCACAAAACATCTTATCCTACTTCGAGAAGTGCTTCTTATCTGAGTACAACTTTTATGGGTGGTAACCTTTAAAGAAAACAACACAAATCATCTTATCCTACAATGATAAATGTTTTTTATTAGTGTACTCATTTATGAGTGGTAACATTTCAAGAAAACTCCACAAAGCATCATATCTTACTACGAGAAGAGCTTCTTCCCCGAGTACTTCATTTAAGTTTTGTAACCATTCACTAAAACATCACGAAGAAGCATAGTATATCACTCCATGTGCTTCATGTTTGAGTACTTAATTTATGAGTGATTATGATCAGATTACTTCATTTATGTGTGGTAACCATTCAAGAAAACACCACAAAGCAACTTATCCTTCTAAGAGAAGTGTTTCTGATCAGAGTACTTTAAGGGTGGTAATCATTCACTAAAATATCATGAAGAAGCATAGAATAACACTCTAACTACTTCATGTCTAGGTACTCTATTTATGAGCGGTAACAATCATGAACACGCTACAAAGCATCTTATCCAACTACGAGAAGTGTTTCTGATCTGAGTACTTCATTTATGGTATGTAACCATTCAATAAAACACCACAAAGCATCTTATCCTACTACGAGAAATAATTCTGATTGGAGTATTTGATTTAAGGGTGCTAACCTTTCAAAAAAACAGCACAAAGCATCATATCCTTCTCCGAGTACTTCATTTAAATGTTGTAACCATTCATAAAACACCATATAGAAGCATAGAATACCACTGTATGTGCTTCATGTCTGAGTACTTATTTGTACTCATTTTGATCAGAGTACTTCAGTTATGGGTGGTAACCACTAAAAAAAATATCACAAAACATCTAATCCTACAATGAGAAGTGCTTCTGATCACAGTACTAATTTAGAGTGGTAACCTTTCAAGAAGACTCCACAAAGCATCATATCTTACTATGAGAAGAGTTTCTTCTTCGAATACAACTCTATATGCTTCAAGTCTGAGTACAAAATTATGAGTATTTTGATCAGAGTACTTCATTTATGACTGTAACCATTAAAGAAAACACGACAAATCATCTTATCCTACTAAGAGTACTTCATTTAATGGTGGTAACCATTCACTAAAACACCACGAAGAAACATAGAATATCATTCTATGTGCTTCATGTCTAGTACTTAATTATGAGTGATTTTGATCAAAGTACTTCATTTATGGGTGGTAACCATTAAAGAAAACAATACAAAGCATCTTTTCCTGCTATGAGAAGTGTTTTTGGTGAAAGTACTTCATTTATGCATGGTAACATTTCAAGAAAACTCCACAAAGCATCATATCTTACTACGAGAAGAGTTTCTTCTCCGAGTACTTCATTTAAGTGTTGTAACAATTCACTAAAACACCACGAAGAAGCATAGAATACCACTCTATGTGCATCCTGTCTGAGTACTAAATTATGAGTGATGTTGATCAGAGTACTTCATTTATGGGTAGTAATCATTAAAGAAAACACCATAAAGCATCATATCCTACAATGAGAAGTGTTTCTAATCAGAGTAATCATTTAGGAGTGGTAACCTTTTAAGAAAACTCCACAAAGCATTATATCTTACTACGAGAAGAGTTTCTTCTCCGAGTACTTCATTTAAGTGTTGTAACCATTCACTGAAACACCACGAAGAAGCATAGAATACCACTATATGTGCTTCATGTCCGAGTAACTTAATTATGAGTGATTTTGATCAGAGTATTTCATTTCTGGGTGGTAACCATTAAAGAAAACATCACAAAGCATTTTATCCTATTACGAGAAGTGCTTCAGATCGGATTACTTCATTTATGGGAGGTAACGATTCAAGAAAACACCACAAAGCATCATAGCGTACTACAAGAAGGGTTTGTTCTTCTAATACTTCATTTAAGGGCGATAACATTTCATTAAAACACCACGAAGAAGCATTGAATATCACTCTATGTGCTTTATGTCCGAGTACATCATTTATGGGCAGTAAACTATCAAGAAACCACCACAAAGCATTTATCCTACTACAAGAAGTATTTCTTATCTTAGTACTTCATTCATGGGTGGTAACCAGTAAAGAAAATTCCACAAAACATCTTATCCTACAATGAGAAGCATAGAATACCACTCTATATGCTTCATGTCTGAGTACTACGAGAAGAGTTTCTTCTTCGAGTACTTCATTTAAGTGTTGTAACCATTCACTAAAACACCAGGAAGAAGCATAGAATACCACTCTATATGCTTCATGTCTGAGTATATTAGTGATTTTGATTAGAGTACTTCATTTATGTATAGTAATAATTAATGAAAACACCACAAAGCATCTTATCCTACAATGAGAAGTGTTTCTGTTCGAGTAATCATTTATGAGTGGTAACCTTTAAAAAAAACTTCGCAAAGCATCATATCTTACTACGAGAAGAGTTTCTTCATCGAGTACATCATTCAAGTGTTGTAACGATTCACCAAAACACCACGAAGAAGCATAAAATACCACTCTATGTGCATCATGTGAGTAACTTAATTATTAGTGATTTTGATCAGACTATTTATTTATGGGTGGTAAATATTAAAGAAAACACCACAAAGCTTCTTATCCTATTACGAGAAGTGCTTCAGATCAGATTACTTCATTTATGGGTGGTAACGTTTCAAGAAAACACCACAAAGCATCATAGCCTACTACGAGATGGGTTTGTTCTTCTAATACTTCTTTTAAGGGCGATAATCTATCATTAAAACACCACAAAGAAGCATTGAATATCACTCTATGTGCTTCATATCCGAGTACATTATATATGGGCTGTAAACAATATAAAAACCACCACAAAGCATCTAATTCTACTACGAGAAGTGTTTCTTACCGTAGTACTTCATTCATGGATGGTAACCATTACATAAAACACCACAAAACATCTTATCCTACTATGAGAAGTGTTTCTGATCAAAGTACTTCATTAATGAGTGTTATCCTTTCAAGTCCACAAGGCATCATATCTTACTACGAGAAGAGTTTCTTCTCTGAGTACTTCATTTAAGTGTTGTAATCATTCACTAAAACACCACGTAGAAACATAGAATACCACTATATGTGCTTCATGTGTGAGTACTTAATTATGAGTGATTTTGATAAGAGTACTTCATTTATGGGTGGAAACCATTTAAGAAAACACCACAAAACATCTTATCATATTACGAGAAGTGCTTTAGATCGAATTTCTTCATTGATGGGTGGTAACGTTTCAAGAAAACAGCAGAAAGCATCATTGCCTTGTACGAGAAGGGTTTGTTTTTCGAATACTTCAGTTAAGGGTGGTAACCTTTCATTAAAACACCATGAAGAAGCATAGAATACCAGTATACGTGCTTCATGTCCGAGTACATCATTTATGGGCAATAAACAATCAAGAAACCACAACAAAGCATCTTATCTTACTACGAGAAGTGTTTCTTATCTGAGTACTTCATTTTTGGGTGGTAACCTTTAAAGAAAAAATACCACAAAGAATATTATTCTACTATGAGAAGTGTTTCTGATCAAAATACATCATTTATGAGTTGTAACCTTTTCAAGAAAACACCACAAAGCATCATATCTTACTTCGAGAAGAGTTTCTTCTTCGAGTACTTCATTAAAATGTCGTCATCATTCACTAAAACACCACGAAAAAGTATAGAATGCTCTATGTGCTTCATGTCAAAGTACTAAATTATGAGAGATTTTGATCAGACTACTTCACTTATGGATAGTAACCATCATAACCTACTACGAGAAGGGTTTGTTCTTCCTATACTTCAGTTAAGGGTGGTAACATTTCACTAAAACACCACGAAGAAGCATAGAATAGCACTATATGTGCTTCATGTCCGAGTACATCTTTATGGGCAATAAACAATCAAGAAACCACCACAAAGCATCTAATCGTACTACGAGAAGTGTTTCTTATCCGAGTACTTCCTTTATGGGTGGAAACCATTAAAGAAAACACCACAAAGCAATCCTAATATGAGAAGTGTTTCTGATCAAAGTAAATTTATGAGTGGTAACCTTGCAAGAAAACTCCACATTGCATCATTTCTTACTACGCGAAGAGTTTCTTCTCCGAGTACTTCATTTAAGTGTTGTAACCATTCACTAAAACACCACAAAGAAGAATAGAATACCACTCTATGTGCTTCATGTCTGTGTAACTCAATTATGAGTGGTAACCATTAAAGAAAACAACACAAAGCATCTTATCATATTACGAGAAGTGCTTCAGATCGGATTACTTCATTTATGGGTGGTAACATTTCAAGAAAACAACACAAAGCATCACAGCCTTCTACGAGAAGGGTTTGTTCTTTTAATACTTCATTAAAGGATGGTAACCTTTCCTTAAAACACTACGAAGAAGCATAGAATATCACTATATGTGCTTCATGTTAAAGTACATCATTTATGGTCTGTAAACAATAAAAAACCACCACAAAGCATCTAATCCTACTACGAGAAGTGTTTCTTATCTTCATACTTCATTCATGGGTGGTAACCATTAAAGAAAACATCACAAAACATCTTATCCTACTATGAGAAGTGTTTCTGATCAAAGTACTTAATTTATGAGTTGTAACCTTTCAAGAAAACTCCATGAGGCAACATATCTTACTACGAGAAGAGTTTCTTTTCCGAGTACATCATTTAAGTGATGTTATCATTCAATAAAACATCATGTAGTAACATAGAATACAACTCTATGTGCTTCATTTGTGAGAACTTAATTATGAGTGATTTTGATAAGAGTACTTCATTTATGGGTGGAAACCATTTAAGAAAACACCACAAAGCATCTTATCCAATTACAAGAAGTGCTTTAGATCGAATTACTTCATTAATGCGTGGTAACGTTTCAAGAAAATAGCACAATGCATCATAGCCTTGTACGAGAAGGGTTTGTTCTTCGAATACTTCAGTTAAGGGTGGTAACCTTTCACAAAAACAACACGAAGAAGCATAGAATACCAGTATATGTGCTTAATGTCCGAGTACATTATTTAAGGGCAATAAACAATAAAAAACCACCACAAAGCATCTTATCTTACTACGAGAAGTATTTCTTATCTGAGTACTTCATTTTTGGGTGGTAACCATTAAAGAAAACACCACAAAGAATCTTATCCTACTATGAGAAATGTTTCTGATCAAAATACTTCATTTATGAGTCGTAACCTTGCAATAAAAGTCCACAAAGCATCATATCTTACTACGAGAAAGGTTTCTTCCCCGAGTACTTCATTAAAGTGTCGTAATCATTCACTAAAACACCACGAAGAAATATAGAATTCCACTCTATGTGCTTCATGGGAAAGTACTAAATTATGGGGGATTTTGATCAGAGTACTTCACTTATGCGTAGTAACCATTAAGGAAAACAACACAAAGCATCATAACCATCTACGAGAAGGGTTTGTTCTTCCAATACTTCAGTTAAGGGTGGTAACATTTCACTAAAACACCAAGAAGATGGATAGTACTCTATGTGATTCATGTCCGAGTACATCATTCATAAGCAGTAAACAATCAAGAAAAAACCACAAAACATCTTATCCTACTATGAGAATTGTTTCTGATCAAAGTACATAATTTATGAGTGGTAACCATTTAAGAAAACTCCACAAAGCATCATATCTTACTACGAGAAGAGTTTCTTCTCCGAGTACTTCATTTAAGTGTTGTAACCATTTCACTAAAATACCACGAAGAAGCAAAGAATACCACTCTATGTGCTTCATGTCTGAGTAACTTAATTATGAGTGATTTTGATCAGAGTATTTCATTTATGGGTGGTAACCATTAAAGAAAACATCACAAAGCATCTTATCCTATTACGAGAAGTGCTTCAGATCGGATTACTTCATTTATGGGTGGTAACGATTCAAGAAAACACAACAAAACATCATAGCGTACTACAAGAAGGGTTAGTTCTTCTAATACACCATTTAAGGGCAATAACCTTTCATTAAAACACCACGAAGAAGCATTGAATATCACTCTATATGCTTTATGTCCGATTACATCATTTATGGGCAGTAAACTATCAAGAAACCACCACAAAGCATATATCCTACTACAAGAAGTATTTCTTATCTTAGTAATTCATTCATGGGTGGTAACCATTAAAGAAAATTCCACAAAACATCTTATCCTACAATGAGAATGTTTCTGATCAAAGTACTTCATTTATGAGTGGTAACATTTTAAGAAAACTCCACAAAGCATCATATCTTACTACGAGAAGAGTTTCTTCTCCGAGTACTTCATTTAAGTGTTGTAACCATTCACTAAAATGCCACGAAGAAGCAAAGAATATCACTCTATGTGCTTCATGTCTGAGTAACTTAATTCTGAGTGATTTTGATCAGAGTATTTCATTTGTAGGTGGTAACCATTAAAGAAAACATCACAAAGCATCTTATCCTATTACGAGAAGTGGTTCAGATCGGATTACTTCATTTATGGGTGGTAACGATTCAAGAAAACACCACAAAGCATCATAGCGTACTACAAGAAGGGTTTGTTCTTGTAATACTTCATTTAAGGTCGATAACCTTTCATTAAAACACTACGAAGAAGCATTGAATATCACTCTATATGCTTTATGTCCGAGTACATCATTTATGGGCACTAAACTATCAAGAAACCACCACATAGCATCTATCCTACTACAAGAAATATTTTTTATCTTAGTACTTCATTCATGGGTGGTAACCATTAAAGAAAATTCCATAAAACATCTTATCCTACAATGAGAATGTTTCTGATCAAAGTACTTCATTTATGAGTGGTAACCTGTTAAGAAAACTCCACAAAGCATCATATCTTACTATGAGAAGAGTCTCTTCTCCGAGTACTTCATTAGAGTGTCATAATCATTCACTAAAACACCACGAAGAAGCATTGAATATCACTTTATATGCTTTATGTCCGAGTACATCATTTATGGGCACTAAACTATCAAGAAACCACCACATAGCATCTATCCTACTACAAGAAATATTTCTTATCTTAGTACTTCATTCATGGGTGGTAACAATTAAAGAAAATTCCACAAAACATCTTATCCTACAATGAGAATGTTTCTGATCAAAGTACTTCATTTATGAGTGGTAACCTGTTAAGAAAACTCCACAAAGCATCATATCTTACTATGAGAAGAGTCTCTTCTCCGAGTACTTAATTAGAGTGTCATAATCATTCACTAAAACACCACGAAGAAGCATAGAGTACCACTTATGCTTTATGTCCGAGTACTAAATTATGAGTGATTTTGACCAAAGTGCCTCATTTATGGGTGGTAACCATTAAAGAAAACACCACAAAGCATCTTATCCAACTATGAGAAGTGTTTCTGATCAGAGTACTCAATTATGAGTGGTAAACAATCAAGAAAACTCGACAAAGCATCATATCCTATAACGAGATGTGCTTCAGATCAGATTACTTCAATAATGGGTGGTAAAGTTTCAAGAAAACACCACAAAGCATCATAGCCTAGTACGAGAAGGGTTTGTTCTTCAAATACTTCAGTTAAGTGATGTAACCATTCACTAAAGCACCACGAAGAAGCACAGAATACCACTCTATGTGCTTCAAGTCTGTACTTAATTATGAGTGATTTTGAACTGAATACTTCATTTATGGGTGGTAACAACTAAAGAAAATACCACAAAGCATCTTATTCTATTACGAGAAGTGCTTCAGATCGGATTACTTCATTAATGCTTGGTAACGTTTCAAGACAACACCACAAAGCATCATATCCTACTACGAGAAGGGTTTATTGTTTGAATACTTCAGTTAAGGGTGGTAACATTTCACTAAAACACCACGAAGAAGCTTAGAATAGCACTCTACGTGCTTCATGTCTTACTTGTAAATTATGAGTGATTTTGATCATTATTTCATTTATGGGTTATAACCATTAAAGAAAACATTACAAAGCATCATATCCTATTACGAGAAGTGCTTCATATCAGATTACTTCATTAATGTGTGGTAACGTTTCTAGAAAACACCACAAAGCATCATAGCCTAGTACGAGAAGGGTTTGTTCTTAAAATACTTCAGTTAAGTGTTGTAACCATTCACTAAAGCACCACGAAGAAGCACAGAATAAAACTCTATGTGCTTCAAGTCTGAGTACTTATTTATGAGTAATTTTGAACAAAATACTTCATTTATTGGTGGTAACAACTAAAGAAAATACCACAAAGCTTCTTATTTTATTACGACAAGTGCTTCAGATCGGATTACTTCATTAATGGGGGGGGGGGGGGGGGTAACGTTTCAAGAAAACACCACAAAGCATCTTATCCTATTACGAGAAGTGCTTTAGATCGAATTACTTCATTAATGGGTTTGTTCTTCGAATACTTCAGTTAAGGGTGGTAAACTTTCACTAAAACATCACGAATAAGCATATAATACCAGTAAATGTGCTTCATGCATGTCCGAGTACATCATTTTATTATCTTCCGACGAGAAGTATTTCTTATCTTAGTACCTCATTCATGGGTGGTAACCATTAAAGAAAATTCCACAAAACATCTTATCCTACAATGAGAATGTTTCTGATTAAAGTACTTCATTTATGAGTGGTAACATTTTAAGAAAACTCCACAAAGCATCATATCTTACTACGAGAAGAGTCTCTTCTCCGAGTACTTCATTAAAGTGTCATAATCATTCACTAAAACACCACGAAGAAGCATAGAGTACCACTTATGCTTTATGTCTGAGTACTAAATTATGAGTAATTTTGACCAAAGTGCCTCATTTATGGGTGGTAACCATTAAAGAAAACACCACAAAGCATCCTATCCAACTATGAGAAGTGTTTCTGATCAGAGTACTCAATTATGAGTGGTAAACAATCAAGAAAACTCCACAAAGCGTCATATCTTACTACGAGAAGAGTTTATTCTCCGAGTACTTCATTTAAGTGTTGTAACCATTCTCTAAAATGCCACAAAGAAGCATAGAATACCACTCTATGTGTTTCATGTCTGAGTTGTAAATTATTATTGATTTTGATCAGAGTTTTCATTTATGGGTTATAACCATTAAAGAAAATATTACAAAGCATCATATCCATTACGAAAAGTGCTTCAGATCAGATTACTTCATTAATGAGTGGTAAAGTTTCAAGAAAACACCACAAAGCATCACAGCCTAGTACGAGAAGGGTTTGTTCTTCAAATACTTCAGTTAAGTGTTGTAACCATTCACTAAAGCACCACGAAGAAGCACAGAATACCACTCTATGTGCTTCAAGTCTGTACTTAATTATGAGTGATTTTGAACTGAATACTTCATTTATGGGTGGTAACAACTAAAGAAAATACCACAAAGAATCTTATTCTATTACGAGATGTGCTTCAGATCGGATTACTTCATTAATAGTTGGTAACGTTTCAAGAAAACACCACAAAGCATCATATCCTACTACGAGAAGGGTTTATTGTTTTAATACTTCAGTTAAGGGTGGTAACATTTCACTAAAACACCACGAAGAAGCTTATAATAGCACTCTACGTGCTTCATGTCCGAGTACTCATTTATGGGCAGTAAACAATCAAGAAACCACTACAAAGCAGCTTATCTCACTTCTAGAAGTGTCTTATCCGAGTACTTCATTTATGGGTGGCAACCATTAAAGAAAACAACACAGGACATGTTATCCTACTATGAAAAGTGTTTCTGATCAAAGTACATCATTTATGAGTGGTAACCCTTCAAGAAAAGTCCACAAAGAATCATATCTTACTACGAGAAGAGTTTCTTCTCTGAGTACTTCATTGCAGTGTTGTAATCATTCACTAAAATACCACAAAGAAGCATAGAGTACAACTCTAAGTGCTTTATGTCTGAGTACTAAATTATGAGTGCTTTTGATCAGAGTGCCTCATTTATGGGTGGTAACCATTAAAGAAAACACCACAAAGCATCTTATCCAACTATGAGAGGTGTTTCTGATCAAAGTACTCAATTATGAGTGGTAACCTTTCAAGAAAACTCCACAAAACATCATATCTTACAATGAGAAGAGTTTATTCTCCGAGTACTTCATTTAAGAGTTGTAACCATTCTCTAAAACGCCACAAAGAAGCATAGAATACCACTCTATGTGCTTCATGTCCGAGTACATCATTTATGGGCAGTAAACAATCAAGAAACCACCACAAAGCATCTTATCCTACAACGAGAAGTGTTTCTTATCCGAGTGCTTCGTTTATGGGAGGCAACCTTTAAAGAAAACAACACAGTACATGTTATCCTACTATGAAAAGTGTTTCTGATCAAAGTACATCATTTATAAGTGGTAACCCTTCAAGAAAAGTCCACAAAGCATCATATCTTACTATGAGAAGAGTTTCTTCTCCGAGTACTTCATTGCAGTGTTGTAATCATTCACTAAAATACCACGAAGAAGCATAGAGTACCACTCTAAGTGCTTTATGTCTGAGTACTAAATTATGAGTGCTTGTGATCAGAGTGCCTCATTTATGGGTGGTAACCATTAAAGAAAACACCACAAAGCATCTTATCCTACTATGAGAGGTGTTTCTGATCAGAGTACTCAATTATGAGTGGTAACCTTTCAAGAAAACTCCACAAAGCATCATATCTTACAATGAGAAGAGTTTATTCTCCGAGTACTTCATTTAAGAGTTGTAACCATTCTCTAAAACGCCACAAAGAAGCATAGAATACCACTCTATGTGCTTCATGTCTTACTTGTAAATTATGAGTGATTTTGATCAGTAATTCATTTATGGGTTATAACCATTAAAGAAAACATCACAAAGCATCATATCCTATTACGAGAAGTGCTTCATATCAGATTACTTCATTAATGTGTGGTAACGTTTCAAGAAAACACCACAAAGCATCATAGCCTAGTACGAGAAGGGTTTGTTCTTAAAATACTTCAGTTAAGTGTTGTAACCATTCACTAAAGCACCACGAAGAAGCACAGAATAAAACTCTATGTGCTTCAAGTCTGAGTACTTATTTATGAGTAATTTTGAACAGAATACTTCATTTATTGGTGGTAACAACTAAAGAAAATACCACAAAGCTTCTTATTTTATTACGACAAGTGCTTCAGATCGGATTACTTCATTAATGGGGGGGGGTAACGTTTCTAGAAAACACCACAAAGCATCATATCCTACTACGAGAAGGATTTATTGTTTGAATACTTCAGTTAAGGGTGGTAACATTTCACTAATACACCACAAAGAAGCACAGAATAGAGTGTTTCTATGTGCTTCTTGTCCGAGTACATCATTTATGGGCAATAAACAATCAAGAAACCACCACAAAGAATCTTATCTTACGACGAGAAGTGTTTCTTATCTGAGTACTTTATTTTTGGGTGGTAACCATTAAAGAAAACACCACAAAAGAATTTTATCCTACTATGAGAAGTGTTTCTGATCAAAATACTTCATTTATGAGTTCAAACCTTTCAAGAAAACTCCACAAAGCATCTTATCTTACTACGAGAAAAGGTTTCTTCTCCGAGTACTTCATTAAAGTGTCATAATCATTCACTAAGACACCACGAAGATGCATAGAATTCTACTCTATGTGCTTCATGGGAAAGTACTAAATTATGTGGGATTTTGATTAGAGTACTTCACATAAGGGTAGTAACCATTAAGGAAAACAACACAAAGCATCACAGCCTAATACGAGAAGGGTTTGTTCTTCCAATACTTCAATTAAGGGTGGTAACATTTCACTAAAATACCACGAAGAAGCATAGAATAGCACTCTATGTGATCCATGTTCGAGTACATCATTCATAAGCAGTAAACAATCAAGAAACAACCACAAAGCATCTTATCCTACTACGACAAGTGTTTCTTATTCGAGTACTTCATTTATGGGTGGGAACCATTAAAGAAAACACCACAAAGAATCTTATCCTACTATGAGAGTTGTTTCTGATCAAAGTACATAATTTATAAGTGCTAACCTTGCAAGAAAACTCCGCAAAGCATCATATCTTACTACGAGAAGAGTTTCTTCTTCGAGTACAATGAGAGGTGTTTCTGATCAGAGTAATCATTTATGAGTGGTAACCATTTATGAAAACTCCTCAAAGCATCATATCTTACTACGAAAAGAGTTTCTTCTCCGAGTACTTCATTTAAGTGTTGTAACCATTCACTAAAACACCATGAAGAAGCAAAAAATACCACTCTATGTGCTTCATATATGAGTAACTTAATTATGAGTGATTTTGATGAGAGTATTTCATTTATGGGTGGTAACCATTAAAGAAAACATCACAAAGCATCTTATCCTATTACGAGAAGTGCTTCAGATCTGGATACTTCATTTATGGATACTTCATTTATTCTCCGAGTACTTCATTTAAGTGTTGTAACCATTCTCTAAAATGCCACAAAGAAGCATAGAATACCACTCTATGTGTTTCATGTCTGAGTTGTAAATTATGATTGATTTTGATTAGAGTTCTCATTTATGGGTTATAACCCTTAAAGAAAATATCACAAAGCATCATATCCATTACGAAAAGTGCTTCAGATCAGATTACTTCATTAATGGGTGGTAACGTTTCAAGAAAACACCACAAAGCATCATATCATACTACAAGAAGGATTTATTCTTTGAATACTTTAGTTAAGGGTGGTAACATTTAAATAAAACACCACGAAGAAGCATAGAATAGATCTCTATGTGCTTCATGTCCGAGTACATCATTTATGGGCAATAAATAATCAAGAAACCACCACAAAGCATCTTATCCTACAACGAGAAGTGTTTCTTGTCCGAGTGCTTCATTTATGGGTGGCAACCGTTAAAGAAAACACCACAAGGCATCTTATCCTACTAAGAGAAGTTTTTCTGATCAAAGTACATCATTTATAAGAGGTAACCTTTCAAGAAAAGTACACAAAGCATCATATCTTACTACGAGAAGAGTTTCTCCTCAGAGTACTTCATTTAAGTGTTGTAACCATTCACTAAAACATCATGAAGAATCAGAGAATACCACTCTACGTGCTTCATGTCTGAGTACTAAATAATAAGTGATCTTGATCAAAGTACTTCATTTATGGAAGATAACTATGAAGGAAAACACAACAAAGCATCTTAACCTACTATGAGAAATATTTATGATCAAAGTACATCATTTATGAGTGGTAACCTTCAAAGAAAACTCCACAAAGCATCATATCTTGCTACGAGAAGAGTTTCTTTTTCGAGTACTTCATTTAAGTATTTCCATTCACTAACGCACGACAAAGAAATAAAGAATACCACTGTATGTGCTTCATGTCTAAGTACTTAATTATGAATGTTTTTTTATCAGAGTTTTTCATTTATTGGTGGTAACCATTAAAGAAAACACCACAAAGCATCTTATCCTATTACGAGAAGTGCTTCAAATCAGATTACTTCATTTATGGGTGGTAACATTTCAAGAAAACACAACAAAGCATATAGCCTACTACGAGAAGGGTTTGTTCTTCTAATACTTCATTTAAGGGCGGTAACCTTTCATTAAAACACCACGAAGAAGCATAGAATATCACTCTATGTGCTTCATGTCCGAGTACATTATTTATGGACTGTAAACAATAAAAAAAACCCCACAAAGCATCTTACCCTACTACGAGAAGTGTTTCTTATCTTAGTACTTCATTCATGGCTGGTAACCATAAAGAAAACACCACAAAACATCTTATCCTACTATGAGAAGTGTTTCTGATCAAAGTATTTCATTTGTAGGTGGTAAACTTTCAAGAAAATTCCACAAAGTATCATATCTTACTACGAGAAGAGTTTCTTCTCAGAGTACTTCATTTAAGTGTTGTAATCATTCACTAAAATACCACACAGAAACATAGAATATCACTCTCTGTGCTTCTTGTGTGAGTACATAATTATGAGTGATATTGATAAGAGTACTTCAATTTTGGGTGGTAACCATTAAAGAAAACACCATAAAGCATCTTATCCTACTATGGGATGTGTTTCTGATAAAAGTCATTTATGAGTGGTAACTTTTCAAGAAAACTCCACAAGGCATCATATCTTACTACGAAAAGAGTTTCTTCTCTGAGTACTTCATCTAAGTGTTGTAATCATTCACTAAAATACCACGAAAAAACATAGAATATCACTCTATGTGCTTCATGTCTGTGTAACTTAATTATGAGTGATTTTGATCAGAATATTTCATTTATTGGTGGTAACCTTTGAAGAAAACACCACAAAGCATCTTATACTATTACGAGAAATGCTTAAGATCGGATTACTTCATTTATGGGTGGTAACATTTCAAGAAAACACTACAAAGCATCATAGCCTACAACAAGAAGGGTTTGTTCTTCGAATACTTCAGTTAAAGGTGGTAACCTTTTACTAAAACACCATGAAGAAGCATAAAATACCTCTCTATATGCTTCATATCTAAGTACATCATTTATGAGTAGTAAACAATCAAGAAACACCACAAAGCATCTTATCCTACAACGAGAAGTGTTTCTTATCTGAGTACTTCTTTTATGGGTGGTAACCACTAAAGAAAACATCACAAAGTATCTTATCCTACTATGAGAAGTGTTTCTGATCAAAGTACTTCATTTATGAGTAGTAACATTTCAAGAAAACTCAACAAAGCACCATATATTAATACGAGAAGAGTTTCTTCTCTGATTACTTCATTTAAGTTTTGTATTCATTCACTAAAACACCACGAAGAAGCATAGAATATCACTCTTTGTGCTTCATGTCTGAGTACTTAATTGTGAGTGATTTGATCATAGTACTTCATTAATGGGTGGTAATCATTAAAGAAAACACCACAAAACACCTTATCCTATTACGAGAAGTGCTTCATATCAGATTACTTCATTTACAGGTGGTAACTTTTCAAGAAAGCTCCACAAAGCCTCCTAGCCTACCACGAGAAGTGTTTTTTCTTCGAGTACTTCATTTAATGGTGGTAACCATTCACTAAAACACCACGAAGAAGTATAAAATGCCACTCTATGTGCTTCATGTCCAAGTACATTATTTATGGGCGGTAAACAATCAAGGAAACATCACAAAGCATCTTATCCTACTAAGAGAAGTGCTTCTTATCTGAGTACATCTTTTATGGGTGGTAACCATTAAAGAAAGCACCACAAAGCATCTTATCCTACTACGAGAAGAGCTTATTCCCCGAGCACTTCATTTAAGTGTTGTAACCATTCACTAAAACACTAGGAAGAAGCATAGAATACCAATTTATGTGCTTCATGTCCGAGTACTTAATTTTTTAGTAATTCTGATCAGAGTACTTCATTTATGGGAGGTAACCATTAAAGAAAATACCACAAAGCATCTAATCGTAATACGAGAAGTTTTTCAGATCTGATTACTTCATTTATAGGTAGTTTTCAAGAAAATATCACAAAACATCTTATTCTTTTAAGAGAAGTGTTTCTGATCAGAGTACTTCATTTATGGATGCTAACCATTAAAGAAAATACCACAAATCATCTTATCCTACTATGAGAAGTGTTTCAGAAAGAATTACTTTGTTTACGGGTGGTAACGTTTGAAGAAAACCACACAAAGCATCATAGCCTACTACGAGAAGAGTTTCTTCTCTAAGTAATTTCTTTGAGGATGGTAATCATTCACTAAAACATCATGAAGAAGCATAGAATAACACTCTAACTGCTTCATATTCGGGTACTTCATTTGTGGGCGGTAACAATCAAGAAAAATACTACAAGGCATCTTATCTTACTACGAGAAATGTTTCTGATCTGAGTACTTAATTTATGATTTGTAACCATTCAAGAAAACATCGCAAAGCATCTTATCCTACTACGAGAAGTGTTTTTGATCTGTGTACTTCATTTATGGGTTATAACCATTCAAGAAAACATCACCAAGCTTCTTATCATACTACGACAAGTGTTTCTGATTAGAGTACTTCATTTATGGGTGGTAACCTTTCAAAAAAAAATAGCACAAAGCATCATATCCTACTACGAGAAGTGTTTCTTCTTCGAGTACTTTATTTAAGAGTGGTAACCATTCACTAAAACACCACGAAGAAGCATAGAATATCACGCTATGTGTTTCATGTCCGGGTACTTCATTTATGGGAAATAAACAATCAAGAAAACACCACAAATCATCTTATCCTACTACGAGAAGTGTTTCTGATCTAAGTACTTTATTTATGGGTGGTACCCAGTCAAGAAAATACTACAAGGCATCTTATTCTACTATGAGAAGTGTTTCTGATCAGAGTACTTCATTTATAGATGGTAACCTTTTCAGAAAATTCCACAAAGCATTATATCCTACTACGAGAAGTTTCTTTTCAGAGTAATTTTTTTAAGGGTGGTAATCATTCACTAAATGTGAAACCCGTAAACAAGTTAAAAATAATTAACCAATAACAAAATTTTACGTGTAATTAAATAAAACCTTTAATTCGGACAAAAAAAATTAATGTAAACAATGAAATAAAATATTTTGATAAATAAAATTGTATATAAATAAATATCAATTATTGTAAATAAATATTCATAACAAAATAAACACCTAATAAGTTTTTGCATAGGAGTATAAAACTTAAAAAAATTAGAACAAAATTAAAACAAATAAAGATGTACATAATAATGACGTTTAAATCTAAACAATGATCACATAAAATGGTCATGCAATTTTCACAGACTCTAAACAATTAATTAAGCTTGTATAAGCATGTTTCAACCCAAAATAGTAGATTCCAAAATTTAAATATGAATATATAAATTTTCATATCAATTTCTATCATATTAATTATTAAATGCAGCATGTAAATAACTTTATTAAACAAAATAAAGAATTAGCGCCATGTAACGAGCTGTATGACCCGTTTTCTATTCAAATCCATTCGCAAAATGACCACCTACAGGATCTTAGCCCAACATGGCCCAAAAATATTTGTTCTTTGTTATTTGTTTTCGATGGCTTGGTACTTCACCGGTGTGTGTAAGCGAGATCAAGTTCGATATTATGTGAGTAGGGTTGGTGCTCCACCGATGTGCGTAAGCGAGATCAATTCCGAAGTTTTAAATTTGAGAAACTAATTTAAACACTCCATACAAGAATTTGTGGCCCTTGCCATTTCAAAAAATTTGAAAAACTAATTCAAACAGCCCATACCAAAAAACTGCATACCAGAAACTAATTAAAACACTCCAGGTATACTAAATAAATTACTAAGAGGACAATTTCAAGAAAAATAAGGCAGTAATTAATGTCTTCTTTGTGATGACAACGATTCTGAAAAAATGGAAAGAGACGAAAGGAAGAAGAGCAACAAAAACAATTCTTATCTGAAATTCAGAGGGGCGAGGCGGAGAGGGAAGGCAAGGTGCAACGAAATGTGGTTCAGCTGGGATTGCTACAATTTGGTACCGAGCTGAATAGGGAAGGGAGCACTCTTAAAGAGTTAGGGCAGGAGAGTGCAACGGTCGGGCAGCCCGTTTAATTAAAAGGTTAGACAGACAGATGGGTCCCCATTCAAATAAATTACCCGCAAGTTTCTGATTGGATGCACCGTTGAAACAGAGGGAGCAGTGACGAATTAACTAGAGACAATCTCAAGAGTTTGTTAGAGGGTCAGGGAATTCAGCTGAAACTCGAATATGCAGTCTCCTGGTGAAATTCGTTAATTTTGTCATTATTCCAGTAATTAGTTACCTTTTACTTTTTCTATGTTGAGATTATATAAAGACACGATGTATAATTTTGAAGGACATGCATGAATTATATCAAAAAGGTTATCAGTTCTTGATGCCAGGACTGTGTATCGTTGTTCTTTTTTCTTCAAATTTATCAAATTGAGCTGTGTGATTATTAGATTGATAGTGAGAACAGGGAAATCAGTATCTGCAACGCAAATTATCGTTGCAGTTCTGGTATCAAAGCCAGGTTTGATCGAAATAGGGGTGATCTCGCAACTATTCCGTTACGATGCCTGCCAATACTCGTTCAAGCTCTCAAGGGGATCAGCATCATCCAGATCTGTTTACTCTTGAAGAACGACTTAATCAACTAGCCAGAGACATGATAACCCGGGAGGAGAATCAACAAGCAATAAATCGAATCAATGAAGATAGGGTGACTCAACTGGTTACCATGATGGAGCTGATGAGTGCTGATATCAAGAAACTGATCAATGGTAAAAGTGTCGATGGGGGACAATCGAGCAGTACCTCAGCCAGATCTGGGAGGGTTGAGGAAGAAAATCAAGTTGAGACAGCCATTGTGCATAGAGGTGGAGAGGGTAATACCACACAAAAGGTCTTCCTACCCAGACTTGAACTTCCCATATTTGATGGCACCAAACCGAACGATTGGGTTGAGAACTGCAAGTTTTATTTCGATTATTACCAAACCCCAGAACGGTATAAGGTACAAATAGGCACTATGCAGTTTACAGGAGATGCAGCTGAGTGGTTCAGTTGTTACAGGTTAGAACACCCAGAACCACCTTGGCCAATATTGGTTGAGGCTGTGGTTGAAAGGTTTAAAGAAAGGACACATCTAAATCCGTGTGTTCAATTCAAATGGGTGCAACAAATGACTAGTGTGGAAGATTATGTTAGGGAATACCAAAGGGCTAAGTGTAGACTCATGGCACAAACTGGAATTAAGGGAGAGTTCTACTATGTTTGGAACTTCATAGGGGGGTTAAGGGAAGAAATTAGAAAACCCATTAGCCTGTTTAAACCCAAGAATTTGAGTGATGCTATAAACATGGCTTTTGAGATTGAGGAGACTGTTTCATACCAAGAGAAAAAAAGGAGGATTTTTGTCAAACCAAGATGTACAAGCAAACAGAAGGCCAATTTTTGGTACTACTCCAACTACCAAAACTGTGGACACACTCAACAAATCCTACAAGGAGCTCCCACAGCCACTTAAACTCAACCCCACATTTCCCTCCAGGAGCCCTAACACAGCTCAAGATAAATCTATACAAACCATGTCCTTAGATAAAAAAAAAAAGGGCCCTTGGATTGTGTTTTAGGTGTAACGATAAATGGAGTCAGGGTCACAGATGTAGTAAGGGCATTCACTCTATTGAAGAAGTTGATTTCTCTGAAAAAGTTTTGGGAGAGGGAGAAAAGGAGCAGTATAATCATGAAACTGATCATGAAGAGCTCATGGAAGACCAGTTAGCTACCTTGAGCAATTCTTCTGAAGGGCATTCCAGCCAAACTCTCAAATATAAGGGCAAAATGGGAAAATTTCAGATTTGTGTGTTAATAGACACTGGGGCTACCAATTCCTTTATAAATCCCATGTTAGTGAAAGAATTACAGCTGGTGACTATTAACAAGCCAGTAAGGGTGTTCAGGAGTGCCAGTGGGGAAAAATTGCTCACAAACAAATTATGCCCTAAAGTCAAATTCAGCTTGCAAAATCAACCCTTTGAAGCGGACTTAAAGGTACTGGATGTACCTGGGTATGATGTTATACTAGGCTGTGATTAGATAGCCAGCTTAGGGGATGTGAAGCTTAACCTGATGCAAGGAGTGATGGTGGTTAACCTAAGGGGTAAAGTGGTAAGCTTGGTGACTGACAAGGGAGATTCCAAGGTGACAACTACTGATAGCAAGGTGGATATTAAGAAGGAGGAACAAAAAAGGAAACCAGGTGTTCATTGCTCAGCTTTTTCAAATAGAAGAGGAAGAAAGGGAAAATGAGGCAACTATAGAGCCTAAATTGGTACTAGTATTGCAAGCATTCTCAAGAGTGTTTGATGAGCCAAAAGGGCTACCTCCAAAGAGAGCCATAGATCATCATATTCCCCTACTACCAGGGTCCCAGCCTGTGAATATTAGGCCATACAGATTCTCTCACTTTCAGAAATTGGAAATTGAGAAGATTACATAAGAGTTGCTTGATAAGGCCTTGATTCAACCTAGTTCCAGCCCTTATTCATCTCCAGTACTATTAGTGAGAAAGAAAGATGGTAGTTGGAGGATGTGTGTGGATTATAGGCAATTAAATAACTGCACCATTAAGAACAAATATCCTATACCATTGATTGATGATCTCCTTGATGAGTTGGAGGGTATGCAACACTTCTCTAAGCTTGATTTAAGGTCAGGGTATCACCAAATCAGAATGGCACCACATGATGTACACAAAACTGCTTTCCATATTCATGAGGGATTGTTTGAATTTCTTGTCATGCCATTTGGGTTATCTAATGCCCCTACAACCTTCCAATCCCTTATGAACTCAATGTTTAAACCATATATGAGGAAGTTTGTCATAGTGTTTTTTGATGATATTCTAGTATACAACAAGGATTTGACCACACACAGTGAACACCTTCAGACAGTGTTGAGTACCTTGGCTGAAAATCATCTTTTTGTGAAATTCTCAAAGTGCTCATTTGGTGTCACTAGCATAAACTATTTGGGACACATTATATCCAAGAATGGGGTGGCTACTGACCCAAGAAAGATTGCAGTTATGGAGAAATGGCCAACACCCACAACCATAAAGCAGCTAAGGGCATTTTTGGGATTGACTGGCTATTACAGAAAGTTTGTGAGGGATTATGGTATAATTGCAAAACCATTGACTGAGTTACTTAAGAAGAATAATTTCTCTTGGAACTCACAAGCTGAGAGTGCTTTTATTCAGTTGAAGCAAGCCATGGTAGCTGCACCAGTGCTGAGACTTCCAAATTTTCAAATTCCTTTTGTGGTGAAGACAGATGCTAGTGATGAAGGGATAGAAGCAGTGTTAATGCAAGAAAAACAACCCATTGCATTTCTAAGCAAGAAGCTGGGGTTGAGGAACCAAGCACTCTCCACATATGAAAAGGAACTCCTTGCTCTCATCACAGCTGTTACTCAGTGGAAGCATTATCTGATGACTGGGCCATTTGTGATAAAAAACAGACCAAATTAGCTTAAAATACTTGCTGGAACAAAGGATTAACACCCCAATGCAGCACAGGGGTCTTAGTAAGCTACTAGGTCTCAATTACACCATTGAGTACAAGAAAGGAGTAGAGAACAAGGCAGCAGATGCTTTGTCAAGAAGAGAACAGACAGAAGAGGTGTTGGTGGTGAGTGAACTCATACCCACTTGGGTGACAGAAATCAAGAGCAGCTATGAGGGTGATGAGTGGATAAAACAACTCAAGGAGAAAATGAAGGCTGCTACCGGCACACACACAAACACTGCAATTTCTAAATATGATGGCATATTGAGGTATAAAGGGAGGATTTGTGTGGGCAAGGCCGGAGATTGGAGAGCTAAAATACTGCAAGAGCTACATGACTCCACAGTGGGTGGGCATTCAGGCATTACTTCCACCTATCAGAGAGTTAAAAGAAACTTTCACTGGCCCCAGCTCAAGGATGTTGTGCACCAGTATATCCAACAGTGCCACAATTGCCAATTGAATAAGGGTGAACACCTAGCCACTCCAGGTATGTTACAACCCTTATCAATTCCCAACCAAGCTTGGAACAGTGTAGGAATGGATTTTGTGACAGGATTGCCAAAGTCAAAAGGGTTTGAGGTGATTCTGGTAGTAGTGGACAGGCTTACCAAATTTGCACATTTCATTGCCATGTCACACCCATTCACTGCCTTTGTGGTGGCCCAAGCTTTCTTGAATAATGTATACAAGCTTCATGGTCTCCCTAACAGTATCATCTCAGATAGAGACCCAATTTTCACAAGCAAATTCTGGAAAGGACTAATGTTCAAACTAGGGGTACAGTTGAATATGGGCACTGCTTATCACCCACAGTCAGATGGCCAAACAGAAAAAGTAAATCAATGTTTAGAGCAATATCTGAGAGCAATGGTGTATGAACAGGCCAGCAAGTGGTTTAATTTCTTATCCCTAGCTGAATGGTGGTACAACTCTTCATGGCACAGTGCTTTGAAATTAACTCCTTTTGAGGCACTGTATGGGTACCCACCTCCATCTTTAGGATTAGGTACACCTCCTAGAAGCAGCATTGAAAGTGTGAATAAGTTTCTCAGAGACAGACAAGCCTGTTTATTAAAACTTAAAACCAACTTACAAGCTGCACAAGAGCGTATGAAGAGGAATGAGGATAGGCACAAAAGTGAGAGGAAATTCTCTGAAGGAGATTGGGTATATCTCAAGTTACAGCCCTACAGACAAATTTCAGTTAAGGGACATGCAAATCAAAAGTTGAGTTCTAAGTACTACGGTCCCTTCGAAGTGTTGCAGAAAATTGGGCAAGTGGCTTACAAGCTTAACCTACCCTCAGGCTCCCAAATCCACCCTGTATTCCATGTATCCCAACTTAAGAAGAAAGTGGGAGCGCAATATACCCCTTCACCTACCATTCCTCTAAAAGGAGTGGCTCACTATACCAACTTGATACCACACCTGGTACTGGGCCGAAGAATAGTTCCTTTCAACAATGCACCTCAGTCCCAACTATTAGTGCAGTGGAAAAACCAGCAAGCAGAGGATGCAACGTGGGAGGTATATGAAGATTTTGCAGCTAGGTTTCCTGAGTTCATTCGTGAGGACACGAATTTTCTGGAGGAAGGGGCAATGCAACGAAATGTGGTTCAGCTGGGATTGCTACAGTTTGGTACCGAGCTGAATAGGGAAGGGAGCACTCTTAAAGAGTTAGGGCAGGAGAGTGCAACGGTCGGGCAGCCCGTTTAATTAAAAGGTTAGACAGACAGATGGGTCCCCATTCAAATAAATTACCCGCAAGTTTCTGATTGGATGCACCGTTGAAACAGAGGGAGCAGTGACGAATTAACTGGAGACAATCTCAAGAGTTGGTTAGAGGGTCAGGGAATTCAGCTGAAACTCGAATATGCTGTCTCCTGGTGAAATTCGTTAATTTTGTCATTATTCCAGTAATTAGTTACCTTTTACTTTTTCTATGTTGAGATTATATAAAGACACGATGTGTAATTTTGAAGGACATGCATGAATTATATCAAAAAGGTTATCAGTTCTTGATGTCAGGACTGTGTATCGTTGTTCTTTTTTCTTCAAATTTATCAAATTGAGCTGTGTGATTATTAGATTGATAGTGAGAACAGGGAAATCAGTATCTGCAATGCAAATTATCGTTGCACAAGGAGCAGTAGTCGAGGCGAAGGGGGAGCTCGGTGAGGCAAAGGCTAGGGTTTCGGCTCACTCCCTTTTTCTTTCTGCAGAGTCGATGAATGGAGTCAACCGATGGGTTTGATCGAGTCTATTGGGTTAGATCGAGTCAGATAGATCAACTCTGGAAAAAGGCAAAGGGGGAGCTCGGTGAGGCAAAGGCTAGGGTTTCGGCTCACTCCCTTTTCTTTCTGCAGAGTCGATGAATGGAGTCGGCTGATGGGTTTGATCGAGTATGTTGGGTTAGATCGAGTCGGATAGATCAACTCTGGGAAAAAAAATTGCTGAGGGTTTTTAGGTATTTGTTTAAAATGTGTTTTTTTTTTTTGTTAAAGTGGAGTTAAGAACATAGATATAAATTAATTCAAAATTCAGTGACTGTCTCTAATTTTTTATTATTGAGTGACATTCTCCAAATTAATTAAATTGTATTAAGTGACATATACCTAAATCTGCCTATTATTATTCACTTTTGACTTAAAACTCTGTCATGACTGAGACTAAGATAATGCAATCATGAAGGGAAAAACCGGGAAAATAAAGAAGAAGAAGAAGAAGAAAAAAAACGCATCTGTTTTCTCATAAATTTGGGAAAGAATTACCCAAAAGAGTCTCTGGCTCTATACTAATAGTTGCTAATTTAACATAATTGATGACATGTACAGCTGAACTTGCCATCAAATCAGCTTATTTAAAAACGATATTTGAGCATCTAATGGAATATGTCTCTTTCCCTTTGTAATTATTAATCATAACTAATATTATTTTCTAGGTCCTAAAATCATTATTCGAGCATCTAATGGCTCTATACTAACAGTTGCTAATTTTACATCGATTTATAATTCTTAAATTCTCCTGCAAAGTTTCAGGATAGAATTCCATATAGCATGTAATAGTGTTGGATAATGACATCTAGTTTCGTACTTCACACCGCATGAACTCAGTCTGTAATGAACTATTCAATTTAAGAGAATTATCTACCAACATAAACAGAGAGAAGTTAACTAAAGAGAACTGGTAAACGATCTGTTAGAATTATTACAAGAAGAAGAGGTAACTCATGAGTGCAGTACTGCAGTCGATTAAATCTCAATTTTCTTTTGTTCTTTCTGTAAATTATTGTTCTTTTATGGTCACTCTGGCAAATGGTAGTACGCATTACATATGTTAAGAAAAATGATTTGATGTTTCAAGATCAACATTCCACAAGCGCTCCAATTCTTACTAACAAAAAAAATTCCTAAAAGATCAAAGCTCAGAAAATCCGCATTTATTTCAGGAATGAAAAATGAGGTGGCAGCTCTGGAGACACTTTATAAGCATCCAAATATTAATGGGCAGGTGAGCTGGAAGGCAGGTTTTAATTGGGGCAAGTACAAAAATTTTATATTGTATGATGTAATTCTGACCTGAATTTATAATCTTTTAAAATATGAAGATCATAATAATTAACTATTATGTCAGTATGGGTTAATTTTGAACTTTCTAAATATTAAAAAAAATTACTGGACAAAAAAAAAGGGGGGGGGGGGGCAAATTCACTGTTCTAATGAGCTGATCTGCCACTGCAAATGAGTGATTGCCGTATAAAATTAAGATTGAGAAAAATGAGCAAGTAAATCAAACTACCGTTCTTCTATGAACCGCTCCTCTATTATCTTAAAATTACATTAGTTAAATGTTACCAGGATTCCAAGAGAACAATAACTACTAATGATTGTAATCATGAAATAAAGCTACAGATATACTATCCCAAGCAGTGTAGTTGTCTACTAGTTAAGTCAGAAGTTTCCTATCTAGTATAGATCAAGTATTGGGATATGAAATAATTTTTCATACGTCACTACATGAATGTTCTGGCACATATAATTTATACAAAAATATATAAAGGAGAAGTAACTATACAGGTTGTTGCGATGTGCACTATAAGCATAACCCCAATTTGGCAAATTTTCTCAAGAAAAGAAAGAGAGTTCTTGTAAATTGAGGAGTTTATTGTGATTGTGAAGACTCAAATACTTATCAAATAGGATTGAGAAAATGAATTGTAAGTGCATTTGCCAAACCAGAGTATTGATGTGATATAAACCGTCTGATCTAAATTATATGGTCTCAGTATTGGTGGGATCCATGCAACTTCCATACAAAACCAGAGAATCATTTATTGAATACAAATTGGATAAATAATAGATAGGCCGTCTTCTACAAGTTATACATTATTTCAGGGCCCACTAAAGACACTTGAGAGAAGCAATTGGGTCTAGTCTAGCTCATTTCCTTAGCTGCCTTAGATAAACTAGGAATGCAAACGCACTCCGCGCAGATATATGCGATAGGAAAAATCATTATCACGCGTCGAGTAGCGGAGGGAGCACGAAGGCAGCAACAAAAAGAAAATTAGCATTGTTGCGAATGAGAAACGGAAAAGCGGTGGCACTGTTTTCTTTACTGGAAGACGAAATACAGTAGACACGCGTCAACCATCCGAACAAACACACAGCGAGCGATAGAAGAAATTGACAAAAAAAATTTCGCACCGTTGCGAAAAAACAGCACGACACGTCAATCATACGAAAAAATACGCATACAGTGGCAAAAGCAATTGCGAAAGAAAAAACTGCGCCAGAAAAAAAAACCTGCGCAAAAAGTAAGAAAAAGAAAAATAGCACTGTTCACGAATGAACAGTGTCAATGTGCGGAATGGAGAGTCAATCGCGAAAGAAAAAATGTTCTGCACTGTTGCGAATGGACAGTACAACGCGTCAACCATACGAAAAAACACGCAGACAGAGACAAAAGAAATCGCGAAAAGAAAAAACTGTGCAAAAAATAACGCATTGTTCATTCGCAGTGTCAATGTGCGGAATGGACAGTCAATCGCGAAACAAAAAAGGTTCTGCACTGTTGCGGTACAACGCATCAACCATACGAAAAAACACTCAGACAGAGACAAAAAAAATCGCGAAAATGCACTGTTCACAAATGAACAGTGCAATGTTAAACAATGATATATAAAAATAAAGTAATGGTATACATGAAGCCCTCCTACAATATGAATCGGTGGTTTTATATATTTTTTACTTATATTTTTATTATGAATGAATCGTAAGTTTTATTTTTTAATTATATTTTTATTGAATGAATCGGTGAATGTTTTCTTGGATAGTTGGATGCATCTTCGATGGCACGTGGCAGGGAAAAAAAGAACAAAAACACTATTCATTCCCATCTACCGGCACGTGGCAGGAAAAAAAAAGAGAAAAACACTATTCATTCCCAATGTTACACAGTGATATAGTGTTACCGGCACGTGGCAGGGAAAAAAAGAAAAACAATACTATTCATTCCCAATGTTACACAGTGATATACTGTAATGTAATTGCTGCCCCATTTTGAGTATATTTGTTTAACAGTTAAACGAAAAAAACAGTTTGTTAGCAAGTTACAGGTCCTTTCCTAGTATTTTCTTATGACACAAAACATTTCTCAAATTCGTAATTCTCAACCACGATCTTTTGGAATATATGCAAGATGAAATCAGACAGTGGACAAATTGTCTCCGAGTTAACACATGAACTTGAAACAAATCTACTAATAACAAGTTCATTGCAGGTAAGAAGGAGAGCCTTGACGCAGCGGTAAAGCTGCCGCCATGTGACCAGGAGGTCACGGGTTCGAGTCATGGAAACAACCTCTTGTAGAAATGCAGGGAAAGATTGCGTACAATGATTCCAAAGTGGTCCGATCCATCCCCGAACCCCGCGCAAGCGAGAGCTACGTGCACCAGACTGCCCTTTTTAGCAATTTGGCATGGTTAACAGAATATACGTAGGAGCCCTGCAAAAATTGCTATCTGCACATACCTCTGAAAGGAGGTTTGCTAGTTGCAAACAATAAAAGATACTTGAAGAGTCATTTCCAAGAACCCATTTTTTCTTTGTACAGTGACAAAATTTGGGAAGTACGATATCATTACCAGCAATGCATCTAAAAACATTTGACATTGGGTCCAAGATTCTGGTATTAAATGCCGATAGACAAAAACATGATATATTCAATAACAGCACCTATTTACCAATGTACTTCAGTTTCCTTTTCTCAGTAAAACAGCCAAACCTTCAAGCCGATCCTCTGTGTTTAGCAACTCTTCATAACACTGTTCTTCAATAACTAATGCAGAAGATAACTCAACCTCCATGCCTTCACTTATGGCTTTCTTTGCCATTTTCAAAGCTAGTGGCCCCTAACAATTTCATGGTAGAAGTTCAGCAAAAATTAAAGGCTAGACTTTAGAAAATACAAGTATCAAGGAAATGTTGGCAGAACTAAGCAGTACTTTCTGATTAATCTCTCGAGCAAGTTGAAGAGCTTTATGATATGCCTCTTCTGCAGGAACGCAATAATTTACTAGCCCTGTCAAAAGATGGTAAAAAGATTAAGAACACGGAGAATATGAAAGTGAATTAAAATTTTATAGTTTCTTGATTAACACCCCATACTATGTTGTTTATGCAAATTGACAGTATAACTTAGTTTTGAATGGATTCATACCATTTACTGTGGGTATTTTGCCCGGTATGAATCTAAAAGAGTTCATGAAACCAATAAATTGTTTTCATTTACCTATTGACAATGCTTCAGTCGCATCAATTCGACGACTGGTAAAAATGAGCTCTTTTGCAATTGATCTTCCAACTATTCTAGGAAGGCGCTGGGTTCCTCCAGCTCTGTATATAAGAAAATATAGTCAAGTTACTTTTCCATGCTATACCAGCATCTCAGGTAACATATTGTGCAAACTGTAAGAAAGTAAGATACCAAGTAGGGTAACCTACAATAAGTAAGTCTCAGGTGGCTAGTATGGTAATTGATCATTCTTATAATAAGAAATATATTTCACGTTACCCAGGGATTATAGCAAGTCCTGTTTCTGGCAAACTAAATGTCGCTCTTTCTCCTAGAAACAAGGAACAGTCAATTTGGAGTTGAATAATTGTAAGTTATACAATGAGAATTGCTAATCCAAACAACATGTGAGTCCCTACCACATACACGGATGTCACATGAAAGAGCCAATTCTAACCCGCCGCCTAGAGCTGCTCCTTCTACAACTGCAATTGTTGGTACTTCAATAGCCTTAATGAAAATAATACCAAATTGAATGAGGTGAAGTGGAAGAAAACTATAAACAAACAATTAACTTCACTAGCTTCTCAATTTGATTAAAAACAAAAACTAGTTAAAAGGAGTAATGTGTCGCAGAAGTATACTCATTTTTTGTTCTTGATTCTTCTCGAACATTGAAGTTCATCCTCAATATAATGGTGGTTAACTGTTTTACCAAAAACTGTTGTGAAACTTTCTGTCAAGAACGAGTTCTGCAAATAAATTCAGCAAAATCTATTGCAATACTTTTTTAGCTGTTCAATAAACTATGGTTGATTTAGCAAACAATATTGGAAAAAAAGGACTTGTTTATGAGAAAATTCTAGTAATTCAGCAAAAACATGTTTATGGCAAGTTTCTGGGAATCCTCTACAAACAAAGTTTACAAACAAACTTTGGCTAGTAAGCCAAGTATAGATCATCTTTTAAACTACTAAATTTTTAAGTGTAGGACTATAGATACTTTTATATCTTCATAAGCATCTACTGACTGCAAGACTAATGCAAAAATTGTCTGGTACATTCTGATATGGTCTGGTAATATGTAACATACCTCAAAGGATGAAAAAGTGGACCTTAAAGAATTAACAAATGATTGTACTTCAGACGGCCCCATCAGCCTTCTTTCCTGCCAATAGACAAAACTATCACATTTGCTCTTTAATCAACTGTTTGAATTAGGCTCTTTAATCAACTCCTATGATTTCTAACTTCTACAAATATGACACCGGCATCAGATCACCTTGAGATCAGCACCAGCACAGAAAACCCTAGGGACCGAGCTTGATAGAATCACAACATTAGTGGATGAATCACCATTGATAGCCTCTATCGCTTTTTGAATCCCTTTCAGCATCTCTTTTCCAATTGCATTCTTCACCTCAGGTCGATCCAACTTCATCTCCACGATTCCTAATTTAAAATGCCAATCCATTTTGAACCATTATTCTATGGTACTGTAGTTATATTCTTCCAATTAGAATTTACAAAAGGAAATAGGAATTAGACACAACCTGAATCTGAATCAGAGAAGCGATTTAGCTTAACGGAATCGGAAGCTGTTTGAAGGATGAGACTTCTACTAAACGGAGCACAAAAGAGAGGAGGCTGACACGTGGGCCCTCCTGGTAGAGCGTGAGGTGTTGTCACTCTTTTCGCGGCATAGTTGAAATCTCCGGCGAGGGACAAGGAGGCGACTGATCGGATTGAGGGGTGAAGATGGTGGCTTGAGTGCGAGATGAGCTTTCCAACCTTCTGCATTTTTTTGGGATAATTTCTCCTGTGCCCATCAATTCTTAAAATTACTAATTTCTCCATCAAATCTTCGTAATATTCATTATCCCCATCAAAATTTAACATCCATTCTTATATCTTCTTTTAGAGCTGAGCTATAATACTTCACAAAGCAACTCACGTGGTATTTCGCTTCTGTATCTTCAATTTCGAAATTCTAATGATTTTTCATTTAAAATTTTCTTGGAGATCGAACTTTTCATTTTTTTTTAATTTTCTTACTATTTTTAGAGAGGTGGAACATCACGCATATTGGATGGTGCATAAATCGTCTGATTTACCAACTTTTCACCACTTCTAAAAAATAGTAACAAAATTCTAAAAAATGTAAAATTCATTTTCCAAGGAGATTTTAGTACAGAGATCAAGTTCAATAATTTGAATCTGTCGTTTGTATTTCGAAATTGGAGATACAAAGGCGAAATATCATGTGAGTGATGCTTTGTGAAGTACCATATCCTATCTCATATAAGTAATAGGTTATAAAATATTTTTTTTGATAAAATAGGTTATAAAATATTAAAATACTTTTCTACCCCACTTTTAAAATGAAGATGTTCATTTCTTATAGAACAAGACTAATGTACTTTGCAAAACACGTTTTTGTGATTTTTGCTCGTTGAATTTTTTATTAAAATTATTTTTATTGCAAAGGATAAAAAATTTAAAGACCCAAAATTACAAAGAGCATGCTTTGTAAAGTGCATTAGCCTTTGCTCTTTCTTATATTTTTGTACAAACATACGAATTCAAGATTTTAGTCAAGATAGAACAAATTACTTCCAAGAGGATAAACAATCAAGGTTACTCGATTTTGTGCCATGCGAGATTCTAAGTAGCGGCGATAAAGCGGGATATAGAAGAAACTTTACTCTTTAGGCAAGCAAATATTTAATCCAACCACTTTCTAACTCAATGTCATCTATAATTTATGTAATTTAAATACCCAGCCTTGTTTGGAAAAACAGTTCCAATGCACACAAAAAGAATCCTGTTGCATCTCAGCATTTCCTAATCACATCCTTTATCCAATCAAACTTCTGTAAACCAAAAGCATTTACAGGCCATTAACCAGCACAGACCTAGTTCTTCAAAATATTAAACGAACTAGGAAAAGTTCTTTCCCTCGATAGAGCTCAAGACAGAAACAACAGAATCTCTGTCAGCAAGTATAGCCTTTCTTTTTAACAAAGTGGCCTTGGTGTGTCTCCCATCATTTTGGATCACTAAGTTACACTTCATACAGAAAATAAGCACAAGAGACGATCTATGCCTAAATGTTCATTAGCAAATCACTAGCTAGGCTCGCTGTCCTAAAACATGTATAACCTTTGTAATACCAGTATATGGCATGTTTGCATACTCACCCATTTAAAATGCAAACCTCAAGTTACCATTACAAGCTCTTAATTTTTTAATCATCAAATTTCATCGGGGCACGAGTAAAATCTGAGGATATGTTCAGGACACCCTTCTTTCCAGATAAGCACATGTATGCATCTTAGTTCTACATGAATGAAATGTATGATGTGGTACAAGTAATATATTACCTGACCCACTTGTATATATTTTATTTTATTACTTGAAAATTCATTTCCCCGTGTTAAGGACAACCGATAAATGATATTCCAGCAAATTGCACAATGTAACCGTTGGTGGCTAACACCCAATGAATTCACCTTTCGGAAATTCGAGTTTGTAGGCTCAAAAAATTGCCACAAGGGCTTTATCTAGTGTGAAAAAATTAGACAGTCTTTCAGAACATCACAGTTAACAAAACAACTAACATTAGGAGTAAAATAAGCCTCAGAATGCACAGATACAAAGAACCCTAGCTCACTCGACGAATCCATTGTTCAAGTCCTAGCTGCTTCAGTGGCGGGCCAATGTATGGCTTCTTTTTGCGAGGGCATTGCCATTTCCCATATGAAAGATCCTTATCCAGTACTGCATCAACTGAAATATCGGTTTTGTTCACTAAAGGGCCCCTAAAGCCATCATCTCTCCCTTTATCTGTCAGTGGACTTCTAAATACACCTAGATCATGAACCCCCTTATCAAAACTTCCCCTATACTTGCTCTCTTTTTCTCTATCATCATTCAAATTAGGCCTGAATTTGGGAGAAACGAAACCGACCTCACTGTTATTGTCGTTTGGTTTTCCTTCAGTATGGTAAACATGATCTTCTTTCTTTTGTTCAGAATTATTTGAACTCAGGTCCTGGCATTTCTTTCCTAGCTGTTCCTGGCATGTTTTCGCTTCCAACATTTGGCTTTTGGGTTCTTCATACTTGTTGCTCCAGGGGCATATCGTTTTATTTTTAGGCAGGTTGGACTGATTGATTATGGAATTCTGACAGTTTGTTAGAAATTCATCCCCTAGTATGTGCCGTAAGCTCTGTTTCTTCTTTGCTACAACACTGTCAGTACAGGTGCTCTTCTTTCTAAAGATTTCAAGAGATGAATTAAGAGGACCATCTGTTGCAAATATCTCTTTTCTGAGATCAGTCTGTTCTTTTTCTGGAGATAAACACTGAAAAGAATAATTAATGTGATTAATATGGAAAAGCCCAACTTGTACTAGAGTATTAAAGGACATCTTAGAGAGAAGATATCAAAAAGTTACCACTTCTTGGAGCTTCCTCTTTCTAGAATCTTCAAAAGGATCTTGGGTCTCGCTTCCACTCAATTCTTGACTACGAAGAAAATACACCCCCTTGCATGAATTACTGGGTTGCTGCGATTCGTAGCTAGAAAACCAGTTTCTAATATCAGGCGGTTCTGAAAGAATTATGTTTACTTTTTTAGTTAAAGATACCAAAAAGATAAGGGGAAAACTAAAACTGTAGATAAAAAAAAAATAGAACGAGATTTGAATCACTTACGAGATGGAACCGAGAGCGGGTACGAGGACTCGTTATAAATCTGTACAAGAGAAATCGCACTTTATGTGTATGACAAAATGCCAAGGAGAACTCCAAACAAAGAAAGAAAAGAAGAATACCAACCTCTGAATCAAGAAGATCGAAATTGGGGAATGCATTATTCCCCATCATTATCTCCTTTCTTCCTTCATCCATCTTCCAGAATTTGAACTCGAACCTGGATGAAAATTTGTTGAAACTTTGGTTTCTCAAAATTTCCCGCCTCTGTCAACCAGCGCGGGTCTCGCTTATTTTAGTTCGTATAAGATTTTTCATGGATTTTAGATTTTGAAATATCCAATGGACTTCTAATGGGCTTTACACTAGACAAAGGGTCCGGTGATGAAAGAGTATTTTCCACGTGTCATCTTGAGATCGAAAGAGGTATCACTATATCAATTTCTTATGGCATATGGAATGTCCGATTTTCGCAGTTTAGAAACCCTCTTCCGGTCAGGTTCGTATATGTTGTTCTTTTGGGGCAACAACAAGATCCTACTCTTTTAATTTTGACCGCCTGATATTGAAAACGAACTGATGAAAATTATAATTTGAGAAGAGAATAAGAAGACTAATATTGCATTGTATTATTTGTTGTTGTATTTACAAATAACATATGCATATTTATAACCAATGAACTAGCTAGCCGTTAGAACTAGCCGTTGCTTTGAAAAAATAAAACTCTAACGGTCAAGTGACCGTTGGCACTTTTTCTTTTTTATATTGTTGTGTTTCAACACTCCCTCTCAAGTTAGGATTGTAAATATCAATCAATCCTAACTTGTCTACATTATTGTTGAATGATTTTGGCTCTAATCCTTTTGTGAAGATATCAGCTAATTGGTTTGGACTCTTCACGTAAGGAGTCTCGATTTCTTTTGCTTGCACCTTTTCTTGTATGAAATGGCGATCAACTTCAATATGCTTGGTCCTTTCGTGAAATACAACATTTGAAGCTATGTGTCTTGCCGCATTATTATCATTATACATCTTCATTGGACCCTTGATTGGAAAATATAATTCTCCAAGCAATTGTTTGATCCAAGTGAGCTCGCTTATGGTGGATGCCATGGTTCGATACTCTGCTTTCGCGCTTGATCGTGCCACAACATTTTGTTTCTTACTTTTCCATGTGACTATGTTTCTGCCTACAAATGTGCAATAGCCGATTGTTGATTTTCTATCAAAGCTTCCGGTCCAATCTGCATCGGAATAGCCACATACTTCATTAGAATTATTATTTTTCATTCATATATCCTTTTCGGGTGATTTCTCTAAATATCTTAAAATTCTATCAATTGCATCAAGATGTGATTTCTTGGTGCATGCATGAATTTGCTTACTTGACCTATATCATATGATATGTCGGGTCTTGATATCGTTAGGTAAATCAACTTGCCTACAAGTCTTTGGTATTGGATAATATCATCTAACGATTCACCATCCTTCGAATTTAATTTACAATTGCTACCAATATGAGTATAAATTGGTTTGGCTCCTAGTTTTCTTGTTTCTTTTAACAAATCCAATGTGTATTTCCTTTGTGAAATAAAGAGACCTTTGATAGAATGTGCAATTTCAATTTCTAAAAAATAATTTAACCGACCAAGGTCTTTTATTTCAATTTTTCTTTCAAACATTTTTATCTTGTTAATTTTTTTCACAATTATTTCCGGTAACTATGATATCATCAACATATATAAGAACAACGATTGTATTTTCATGCTCATGTTTTGAAATAATGAGTTATCGGTTTGGCTTACTCTAAACCCGCAATTAATTAAAAAATGAGATAGCTTGCCATACCATGCTCCTGGAGATTGCTTGAGGCCATAAATAGCTTTCTTTAACCTACAAGCTAAATTAGTATCGTATTTTTTTATGACCCGGTGGTAGGAACATATACACTTCTTCTTCAAGTGTCTCTTGAAGAAAAGCATTTTTACATCCATTTTATATAGGCTCTTGAGTTTGAAAATATGGCGCCAGTAAATGAATAGATGGGAGGGTATTTTTGTCAATATGAAAAGTCTGAACAAATGGACTCCTCCATTCTTTAGATGCTTTTATAGATAGTATAGATATAGATATGCATATTTATAACCAACGAACTAGCTAGCCGTTAAAACTAGCCGTTACTTTGAAAAAATAAAACTCTAACGGTCAAGTGACCGTTGGCACTTTTTCTTTTTTTTATTGTTGTGTTTCAACACGAACCCTTCATATTTGGCTGTAGAGAGATGGTTTTATACAAGAGATAAATCTAATCCGTCATTTAAAAACAGACTGCTCAGATTGAAAGAAAATAAGAGCAGCAGATCTGAATCCCCTCCACTTCTCTCCAACTACATAGTCTACATTGTTTTCTCGCAACGGATATCTTTCCAACGGTGAACGGTCTAGACTGGTTGCTATTTATGCAATTAAACTATGACAGCTAATACACACTCATTATTTATATGGAAAATGTTTGGGCGATCCCAACATCGATACCATCGTCGATACCGACTCGCTGAAATAAATACCAAAATTCAAATAACTACCACGATCTCTCGCTCGACTTTCTTCTTCCGTCTCGCTCCACTTTCTTCTTCCGTATCTCTCCTTCTTCCTCCGATGCTCTCTCTCTCCATTACAATTCTCTTTTCCGTTGATTAATTAAGATCGCTATCTTCATTGTCGATCGACTTTGAGTTTTCTCTCGCCACAGAACTTGCAATCTCTGTGCTGGATTCTATCGCTCGATCTCTGCTCTCGCCACAGAACTTGCTATCTCGGTTCCTCTGCTCGACTTTGTTATCCGTTGATCAATATAGAGTTTAAGATTGAGGTAATTGTTTCAATTTCTGTAAGTTAATATTATTTCGATCTAATTGATGTGATTACAAGACGGAACATCCTCAATTTGTTTTATTGAGCTAATTTTTAATTTAAAATCTTTCTTCTGTATTTTAATTTCACAAGTTGAGGAAACACTGATATTTCTTTTCCTATAGTTATTGTGTTACCATTTTGTTTACTGTTAATAAGTTATCGTGTTATTTATGGATGTCGTTATTCAAATTGTTGTGTTTATTATGCATGTTGTTACGGTTGTTATTTATGTTCTGACAACATGCATAATAAGTTATGATGTTATTATGGACGTTGTTATTCATGTGGTTTTGTTTAGTATGCATGTTGTTACGGTTGTTTTTAATGTTCTGACAACAATGCCAGAATTGATACTTGTTCACAATTTTCTGTACCTAGATTATCATGTTGTTATTCATGTTGTTTATTTTGTTATCCATATACTGTGCTAATATGTTATGTATGATTAAGTATATGGAAAGATATGCATTTTATATATTTGACTGTAAATTGTGTTCAATTTACCTTTTATGTTATTGTAGGATATGTCAGAAACTTATTTTGAAGAAATTGTTCCTAGTGTTATTTCAGAAGAAGTTGATGATAGTGTGAATATATTCACTGTTGATCATGTTTCAGATGAAAATATACCAAAAGTTGGTATGGAATTTGGAAGTTATGAAGAAGCTTATGATTTTTGGACAAACTATGATTTCTTAGGTGGGTTTGGAACAAAGATTAGATGTGGCCATAATAAGGGTGATAAACCTAAAGAAGGAATTTCCAAATCCAAAAACCTGAATCCATTGAATTGTCGCAATAAATTTGCATCAAAAACTGGATGTCAAGCAAAAATGGTTGTTAAAGATAAACTTTTGGTGAATAATTGGGTTGTGACTGAAGTTTACCTTACACATAACCACAAACTTCTACCTAATATGGTTCAGTTTATGCCAAGTCATAATAAAATTCCAAAACAATTGAGAAAACAGATTGAGTTGAATGACGAAGTTGGGTTGTCGTTGGCAAATAATGTTAAATCTGTTATTGCTCAAGGAGGTGGTGTTGGGAATGTAAATTTTACAGAACGAAAAATTAGAAACGAGGTCAATGCCATTAGAAGGAAAAAATTTGGAGGGAGTGATGCCGAAGCTCTGATTGCATACTTTGTAAAAAGAAAGAAAGAGGATTCAGAATTTTACTATGATGTTGATTTCTTTGATGATGGTACTGTAAAGCATGTATTTTGGGCTGATTCTAGATCCAGATTGGCTTACAAGGAATTTGGAGATGTTCTGTCTTTTGATGCTACCTATGGCACAAATAGGTTTGTTATCTATTCTGTGATTCATATAATATGTTTTATTATGCATATTGTTTTCTTTAAGTATGCAACGTTTTTGCTTTCTTGTTGTCATTTACTACAGTTTAGAAAAAAATCACTGTCACTCATGCTGCTGTGTTAATTATGCAGATACTGAACTATATTATGCAATTATTGTAGGTACAATATGAAATTTTGCCCATTCATTGGAGTAAAGCATCATGGCAGCACCATTTTATTTGGTTGTGGTTTGCTTGAAAATGAACAGTTGGAATCTTATATATGGTTATTTGACACATGGTTAAAGTGCATGCACAACAAACATCCTGATGCAATAATAACTGACCAGTGTCCTTCAATCTCAGGTTAATTCCTGATTTTCTATATAAATTGTTTGGGTATTTTTATATTTTTTTGTAGATGTTATGCATGTTAGTTCTTTACTGATGCATGTTGTTGCAGTTGTTATGCATGCTGTTTTGTTTTTTATGCATGTTGTTGATTTTTTCCATTTCTGATCTCAATTGGCAGGTGGTATAAGTGTTGTTTTTCCACAAACAAAACATAGATTCTGCATGTGGCACATATTGCGAAAGTTGCCAGAGAAAATTAAAGGTGCTGATAGGGATACGATTGAATCATTGATTAGTGAAACAGTAAGGTTCTCTAATAGTAGAAGAGAATTTGATGAAGAATGGGGTCATATATTAGAAGTATATGAATTGGAAAATCATCAATGGTTGAATGAAATGTTTGATTGTAGGGAAAAATGGGTACCAGCATACCTTACTCACCATTTTTGGGTTGGTATGAGTACAACCCAAAGAAATGAATCAATCAATTCTTTTTTTTGGAAAGTATTTCAATAATAAAACATGTCTTAAAACCTTTGCAATTCAATATGAAAATGCTATTGCAAAATTAAGGGAGAATGAGAAAGAGGAAGAATACAGATGCATTGACAAAGTGATTAAACCTTTCTCAAACCTTGAAATTGAGAAGCAGTATTTGGAGACTTACACCATTAACATGTTCTTTAAGTTTCAAAAGGAAATTAAGGCGTTGGCTGATATTTGTTGTGAGGTTAAATCATCTCTTGGAGAGTGTATCATCTATGAGGTGAGTGATGAATCAGTTGAAGACAATTATAAATTTAGGGTATTCTTCAACAGAACTGAAAAGAGAGCAGCATGTGTCTGTCGCCTTTTTGAATTTTCTGGTATTTTATGCAGACACATTTTAAGTGTATTCAAACAGGAAAAGGTAAAAAAAAGTTGATGAGTGTTATATTATGCAAAGATGGACAAAGGCTAAGGCTTGGTCTCATTTGGAGGATATAGAATTAGGTGTTTCTAATCGAATTGCAGCTGAGAAATACTCTTCCTTGTATTCTCAGCTACATGATATTTTCTCCAAATTGGTGGAAGAAGGTGCCAAGAATGATGACATTAGAGGGATTGTTGTCAGTGGTATGATGCAGTTAGAAGACAAGGTTACTTCTGTTGTAGGTTCTAGTACTGAATTGGGAAATTCCAGTATTTCTGTTGTCGATGTTATGCAGGTACTTTTTCTTATTATGCATTTTATTTATTTTATTATTCATATTATCTTTCTTATTACTTTTGTTTTTGGTAATATGTTATTCTTGCCATATGTTTCTGTTGTTATTTGTTCATATTCTTATTATGCATGTTGTTTTTTTATTATTCATGTTATTTTTTTTATTATTCAAATCATCTTTTTATTTATTTTCTTTTTGGTAATATCTTATTCTTGCCATATCTTTCTGTTGTTATTTATTCATATTCTTATTATGCATGTTTTTTCTCTTATTATTCATATTATCTTTCTTATTCTTATTTTTTTGGTAATATGTTATTATTGAGATATGTTATTTTTGTTGTGCAGTTTGGTTTTGATTCATCCCATTCTTGCCCAGTTGATTCTGGTTCATCAAATCCTTGCGCAGTTGTGAATGTGAAGAATCCCAATGTTTCAACTTGTAGAGGTCGACACGCAAAGGTCGTATACATAGTTTTCGAAGTCCGAAAGTAAATGACAAAAAAGAGAAAAAGGGTCAACAGAAGGGCAAAAAGCTCAATTCTCCAACAACTACAGGTTCAGATAATTTTTGCCCTACTAAATATTTTTTATTTATAATGTTATGCATGTACTTCCTTTTGTAATTCATATCAGATAAGTTATGTTTTTTCCAATTACTATGGATATTATTTTACTGATACAACATGTTGTTCTTATTATTATTTAGGTTGATTGTTTTATTATGCAAGTTGTTAATTTCACACAGTTTTTTCTGTGTCTGCAGGCGATACAAGTATTAATCTGATTTCTCCAAAAACTAAAATTAATAAAAGAAAAGCTCAATCTATCTCCAATATTGCAAGGAAAAGAGCTGCCAATAATCATAGTAAAGAAGCCATAAATTCTGATTCTCTAACTATTCGTGCGGTAAACGTTCTTACCATTCTGTCCTTTTTGTGATTGTTGTAGGTATTATCATTTATATGCTGCAATTTGCATTATAATTGTACTTATTTGAATACAATTGTATTCTTTTTTCATATTATGTATGTATATTTTTTTATATTTTTTTCTATTTTTTTTTTGCAGGAAGATCATAGTTTAGTAAATGAAGCATTCCATCCATCCCCAAATTCTTCATTTCATCCAGGAAGACCAACATGGACTTTTGATTTGAATGCACCTATATAATTTGGGGGAAAAAATTGTTTTATGTTATTTTTAATAATTTTCTGAAAGACATAATTTTTTTAGGCTTATATTTTTCCATTTTTTCATATACATGTTGAGCAATATAGAAAACTATGTTTGAGTTGTTTTGAAAGGTTTTATATATAGCATTTTAATGTCCATCTAAATTGGTTTAAATATAAATTCTTTATGTTTCTTTTATATGTCTTTTTATATAACTATTATTCAACTTATATCACTTGTTATGCAACTTTAATTACAATAATCATACACAACTTATATCACTTATTATGCAACTAAAATCTACATCCAATTTTGTACAACTTATTATGCAACTTTAATTGAAATTAATAATAAATTATTTTTACTATATTTTGGATGATTTGGTTTAATCATTGTAAGTCTACATTTTCATTCTTGTTTTTATGCAATTATTAGCCAACTTATATCACTTATTGTGCAACATTAATTAAAAGGAATCATTTTATTATTTCTATGTTTTATATTTAATTATTAGTCAATTTTTATTATTACAAAATTTTATTAATTGAAATCATTTTTTATACATTGTTTAATTTACATCCAAAATTATGGACAAGCTATAATGCCATTTGTACAAGTTGTAATGCAGTTTGGTCAAGTTATAATGCATCTTGTTGAAACAATTTTACATCTAAGAACACTTACATTCTTTACACGCAACAACCAGACAAGAAGCTGTGATACCTCAGCCGGTCCTGGAAGGCGCTACAGCTTGTTGACTAAGAAAGTTCTCGGGTTTGATACCTCCTAGACCAAATTTTTTTGTTAATTTTTTCCTCTGTCTTTAATTAACATGCCTAATCTCTGCCTTTGTATCTGATTACACTCATAACTGTTTTTTCAAATTGAACTTTGTGGACCCGGCTCATACAAAACGATATCTTCCCTCTATATTTTCGCCCTTAGCAGTTTGCACCATTCCGATGCTCTCACCCTCTCACTCCATTTCTCTCTCTGTAAAATTTCTTCGAACCTTTTGAAGAACACGATCTTTCAAGGCATCGTTTCATTACATTTTGATCTTTCTTGGAGCAATGGCTGGAGAAAGAGGAGGAAGGCGAAGACCTAGGGTACAAGACGTTGAACCACTAGCCATTGCCGCACCTGATGAAGGAGGAAGACGAGGTGGAAGGCGAGGAAGAGGACGAGGAAGTCTTGCGCCTGAAAATGTTGCATTTAATCCAGGCAATTTCACTTCATTTTGCTTCATTTGATCAATTCAGAAACCTAAGGTTTTACAAAATTTGATCTCAATTTAATGTAACTTGTTTAATGTAGGATTATTTGTTGTCTAATGAAATATTTCTTAAGTTTTGATATCATTTCAACGTTTGATTTAGTGATATTTGTCTAGATCTGTTATTATGCATCTAGAATTTCTTATTATGCATGTTGTTCTTTTTATTCCATAGATCTGTTATTACTTCCATGTAGTGTTCTAGATCTGTTATTTTTCATTATTATGTCGTATTTAAGAATTGTTGTTTCATTATTACTAATTTCAACTATTTTAATTTTTTTGCATAGATCTGTTATTATGAATAATATGCATGTAGTTTTTTTAAGTATGCATGTAATTTGTTTAAGTTGTTATACTTTATGTATTTATTTACTCATTGATTTGTTTAATTTTCTCTTAGATGAATGAAATTGTTTTAATTCTTATACATGATTTGTTTTGTTCTGGAATACATTAATTGTTGTGTATAATATGTAATTATATGTACTTATTATTGTTCTGGAATACATTAATTGTTATAATTCTTTGTTTTCTTATGGTTTATAGAGAATGAAGAAACTAATGTAGTTGAATCTTCTGAAACTGAAAATAACACTGGAGATGAGGAAGTACATAGTGTAGAGGAGCAAGAAGACAGTGGAAATAAAAGTGAGTTTTATTCATATTTTACTTAATTCTATTCATGTTATCTTTAAATGATTTATCCTGTAATAAATATTAAGTTAACTTTAATTCATTATTATTCATTTTCTTTTATCTAGTATGCATTTAGTTGTAGTTTGTATGTTTCTATTGTATGCATTTTATTGCAGTTATTATGCATCTTATTTATATTTATCATGCATGTTCATTTTTTTTTTCTATCTTTTCTATTTATTGAATTCATAGTAATGTGCTAGTTAATATTCAACTTATTATTCACTTTGTTTTATTTATTATGCATGTAATTATTATGTGTTATGAACTTTAAACATGCATTTTATTGTATTAATAGTATTGTACCAGTTAATATTCATGTTGTTGAATTCATTACAGAGAAAGGAGGTTTCAATGTTCGGTGCAGACCCGAACATTTGATGCAGTTTTTTGAGAAAAAATTGCTAGGGGAATTACGTGAAGAGCATACGGCTCTTCTACGTGCTACTCCTTTTTGGCATTTTTTTCAAATGCCAAAAATGAAGCCAATGAATGAGCTTCTTCGAGCTATAACCATGCTATTTGACCGAGGCCTAAAGTGCTTTAGAATTGCTGGTGCTTCGATAACTTTTACACCTCGAGATGTGTCCCTTATCTTAGGTCAGCAGTTTCCTCAATTACCCATATTATTCTTTTTATGCATTAAATATCACTTTACCTAGTTTTTTACAGTTTCTCTCTACTATTCTTAAATTTAAACTTGGCATTTGTTATGTTATTCATGCAACTATTGGTATTATGCATGTTGTTTTCATTATAATTCATGCACTTGCTATTTTGTTATGTCATTCATAGGCATTTCTTATGTTATTCGTGCAGATGATGTTATTATGCATGTTGTTTCTTTTATAATGCAGACATTTAACATTTTTAACATATTCATTTAGTTTTAGTTATTTTGCATGTTGTTTGACTTATTATGCAGACTAAAAAGTTGTTGTTAACTGCTTTCAGGTGTAAAGCATGATGATGGGAACAACATCAAGTTGTACAATAACAAGAACAACAAGAAAAAAACAGGAAATCCCAAGAGTCGGCTGCACATGCAATATTTCGAAGGGAAACATCATATCAGCACTCATACTTTGGAGGTGTTGTTGACAAATTTAATTGGGGAAACTGAAAAAACTGATGTTGGAGATTTTGTATCTTTATTGATACTTTATCTTTTCTCAGTTTTTTTATTCCCCACCACAAGTGGTGAAGTCAACACAGGAATGATACCGTATGTGGAGAGACTTGAGAATTTACACAAGTATGCATGGGCTTTTCCAGTTCATGCAAGTATTATGGTTTCTCTTGAGGCAGCCTCCAAAAAATTAAATGAGAATGAAAATTCTCAAGTTAATTTTGGTGGTTGTTCAATAGTAATTCTTGTAAGCATTTTTTACTAATATTACTTTATTTTCTTTCATTTCTTGTTAATAGAAATACTTATTTATTAATCTAACTTTTTTATTTTATTCTTATATGATCTTTTAGGTCTGGTTCCTTGAACATACCAATCTACTTGGTTATCGCAACATGTCTGGTGGTATACCCAGGTACTATAACTAGGATTTGAATCATAGGATATGGAGAAGTTCTGCAGAATCCTTAATCACAGGACTATTGGTAACCAGCGTAAGGAGGGTCGAGCTTGACCTTAAAGGTCGTATGAGCGAAGTCATTGCTAATGGGTGCAATGAAGAACTAATGGTCATTTATATCCCAGGTAAGAATCATCACTTGCATTTATATAATTCATGTACTTATAGTTACTGTTCATCTTGATTTAGTTATTATGCATGTTGTAATGCATCCAATTTCACACATCCCAAGTTACTTTCATCATGTACTTTTCTTATTATGCATGTTGTATTAGTTATGCTGCACATAATTACTTACTTAATCTATCTGTTATGAATAATAATGTTGTCATTTTTTTTTGCAGATGGAGTTGCAGATGAAGTGAAAATTAGTCGCAAGCGACAAAAAGTTCAAGGAACTAGTGTCGAAAGGGGAGAAGCAAGTGGAAGTGCAAGAGGTAGTGGAAAAGGTAGGGGAAGAGGTAGGGGAAGACATAGTGGAAGAGGAAATGTAGAAGTTCATATTCATGGTAATCATGTAAACCTATTGTAAAAATTCTTAAATTATTCTATTAGTTACAATCTTTTTTTCATTTAAATTTTGCAAATGCAGATAAGAATACTGAAGAAAGTGAAGAGGAGAGTATTGAAGGAGAAGAGACTGAAAATGAAGGTTCTGTTTCTGGACAACAATTTTCTAATTATGTTGCATCTAATGTTTCTTATTATGCATGTTGTTTTTATTATTGTTCATTTTTAAATTTCTGCTGTTAGGAGATAAGACCAAGAGTAATTCAGCTTCTGATGGTTCTGGTGGGGTTTCTGGTGGTGTTGCTGGTGGTGTTTCTGGTGGGGAATCTGGTTCTGGTGGTAAGTAATACATTCATGCATGTTGTTAATATTTATTGTGCATGTTGTTTTTATTTATTATGCATGTTGTTTATATTTATTATACCTGTTTTCCTATTGTTATTATGCATGTTGTTTATATTTATTATGCATATTGTATTATGTTATTGTTAATTTGGTACTTCTTTATTTAATTTCTTAGGAAGTAATTCAGTTCAGGAAAATGCTACTAATGAGCAAGCTCCAATTCCTAATGAGCAAGTTCCAGTTCCTGATGAGCAAACTGATGAACAAGCAGCTATTGTTGATGAGCAAGTTGCTATTGGTGATGAACAAGCTGCTATTGCTGATGAGCAAGCTCCAAATGCTGATGAGCAAGCTGCTATTTCTGTTGAGCAAGGTCCAATTGCTCAGGAACCTCCTACTGATGTTGGAGTTGCTTCCAGTGTTGATGTGGTTCATGCTGGTCCTAGTGTTGCTACTTCTTGTGGTAAGTATTCTTTTTTTGCTGTTATTATGCATATTGTTTACATGTAGTATGCGAGTTGTTTCATTTTAATGTTATTGATCTGTTATTACTTGTTTATGTATTTTATTAGAATGTGTTAAGAATTTAGATGTGCAACCTACTGCTGCTGGAAGAGCTGGTTGTACTGCTGGTGTTGTTGAGTCTATTTCTGGGGGTGTTCCTTCTGGTGGTAAATTATTCAGTTTTGTATTTTTATTATGCAAGTTAAATGTGTTTATTATGATTTTTACTTGTTTATCTATTATCTTAGAAGGTGATAAAAATGTACATGAGGAACCACACTCTTTTGAAAAGGATGGTATTATTGGTGACCAAATTCCTGCTCAACAACCTCCTACTGCTGGTTCTAGAGGTTCTTCTGTTGATTAGTACTCATGTTTCAACTCTTTTTATGCATGTTATTTGTTTTATTGTGCAACTTGTTTTGTTTTTGGGTTATTTTTTTGATTAGTAATAGTTTATTCATGTTTCTACTATTATTATGCATGTTGTTATTTTAATTTTGCAACATTTTGTAGTAGGTGAAAAAAATTAAGATTATACTCATATTAATGATGACCAATTCTGTTAGAACATAATTTAAATTTTGCAGGTGATGGTTCTTCTTTTAAAGAAGTTCAACAAAGTAGCAGTGGGAAATCTGGTTCTAACTCAGGTAACTTCCTCTTCTAATTATGCATAAAATTCGTATAACTGTTGTTGCACTTTGTGATGATTATTATGCATCTTAAATGTATTGTTTGTTTTTATTTTATTTATATCATTAGGGAGTGAATCTCTTGCTCCAATGAATGAAGCTGTTAATCCTGTTGAAAGTAAAAATTTGTTTTAGTGATTTTTATTCTTGTATTTATTATGTAACTAACCTTTTAAATCATGATGCATATTAAGAAATATTTTGAACTATAACTTCTAGTTGTTATACAGATAAATTAGTTACAAATTGTATGCTTATTTTTATTTAATCCTTTCTTTTTAGGTGGTGGGAATAACCTATATAAAACTTTAACTGATAAAGTAACATGTGCATATGAAATGCCATCTTTTAGTTTGGGATTGGACCTTACACCTCCATCATCCCCTTTTCTTAGTACTCCTTTACATAACATTCATACAAACAACCAAACTGTTCCAATTATAGAGTATGAACATAATTATTGTTCTACTCCTCCTGGTTTTTATGAAGCAGCATGTGAACTTGCTGATGTTGTAGAATTATTATTGCAAAAATCTAATCATGTTGAAAATAAAATAGGTGAACAATCTAAGGTGTCCATTAAACAAGTGTACAATAAAAATTTGTTGTCATTTGCTGAATGGACAAAAAGGTTTGCTATAAGGACTAGCAGGTCTGGCCGTACTTTGAAGGGTACGACTTTATTTGGTAGTCCTTATGCCGATCCTTTTTTAACAACTGGTGGGAGGGGAAAGAGAAAGAAAAAAGTGGAAACATTCTGGAGGGAATTTTGTTTTTCCGATGGACTACAAGTTAGTCGGCAACTGTCCCAAAGGATGGATGCTTTCCAATTGAAGCTGGCTGCTGAAGATCAAGAAAAAGCTGTTTATAAATTTGATGAAATTGTTGCGTCGGCAGAAGAAATGAATTACTTCTTAATTGGAGGACATGTTGCTCAAAATGTAAGTTTTCTTTTTGGTTTATCTATTTAATTCTTCTCCTAAAATGTTATTTAACAAATGTATTTATTTGTTCTTTTTTACTTCAGGTTATGGAAGGTGTTCTGAAGCTAATTGCCCGTGAAATCGAACCCAAGCACGCTTTTGTTGTTGTCCTACCTAAAGTGCTGGTAAATATTTCTTTTTTATGCATATCTTTCCTGTTATTATGCATCTTATTGATATTTATTATGCATGTTTATAATTTGGACAAATTTGTTCTACTTGTATAATTTCAGACTTGTATGTTTCTATTGTATGCATTTTATTGTAGTTATTATGCATCTTATTTACATTTGTTTTGCATGTTTGTTTTTTTTACTTGTGCTCAGTGGAATTTCAAAATTGTATGTTTTTTACTGTCTGCTTGTTGTTTCAGTTAGTATGCATGTATTTTTTATTTATTATGCATCTTATTTGTATTTATTATGCATGTTTATTATTTTGTTTTTAAGCAATGGAACCCTATATTTTTTTGGCAGGACTTACTTTGTCAAGGTGACATCAATGCTTGTTATCAACTGTGCATCTCTTTGTTCAATGAAGAGATAGAAAATGCAAAATTCTGCTTTTTTGTGACTCAAATTTCACAAAACTGGGTACTATTTTGCATTAAATTGGATGAAATGTCTGTTCAAATCTATACCTCTAAACCCAAGAGACATGGTTTAGTTGGTGAAGTAAATCAGATGTTGCCTTGGATCAAGAACTTTATGACATGGAGATTAGGTAATAGAAAATTTATGTCATTCAACGTAATTTGGGTTGATGATCTACCATCTGAAACGAGGCAGGAAGACAGCGGGATATTTTTGATAAGATTCCTTGTCAGCTTAGTTCTTGGCCATCCCACAAATGTTCTAATGGTATGTTTACTTCTCTTGCATATTCTAATTATATGTTTTTATGCATGTTATTTATCCTTAGTTCATTATTTTACAGTAAATTTCCCTTACTATTTTCCAGGGTGATACAAGCAAAGAACGAGAGCTACTGACGTTTAATTTGTTGACAGATAAAAGCAACAGTGTACAAGTCGCTATCTAATAAGAAAGTAAGTTTTAAATATCCTTCTTTTTGTACATTACAATATTGTTGTTCATAATATTCTAATTATATGTTTTTGTGCATGTTATTTATTGTTGTTATGCATCTTATTTAGTTTTTGTGTCAGATTTATATCTTTTATAATTCATTTTATAAGCAGACAAGTGATGAAACAGATACATTCTTGTTACGATAGTTATTATGCATATTGTTTAATTTATTATGCGTCTTTGATATATTTATGTGTTCTAAACATCTTCTTTCTTTTTTTGTTTTCTTTTTTTGCAGAACTAGGCGTCAACAATTTGGATATGTTGAATTCTGTCTCTGTTAAATTTGTGTACTTCTTTTATATTTCTTGTACTTTGTGATATAATGAATTTCTGTCTGTTAAATTTGAGCTAATTTGGTGGATGAATTGGGTAGTTGAATTTGGTGAATTATGTTTGTTGAATTTGGAAGAATTGGTTGAATTGCATTGTTGTTGAATGATTTTTTGCACGAATTTAGGAATATTATTGGCTGTGACATTGTCAAATTATGCTTTTTTTTGTTATTATGCTTTTAGTTCATCTTATCATGCAACTTGTTTGTGACATGTTGATACGTTTCCCAGAAAATTATTTGCCTTTTTTCAATTACTATGATAAAATTAATTAATTTTTTTAACAATTTAATTTATTTTATTTTCTGGCGGGAAATTTTGGCTGCCAAATCTCACTGGAGGGAGTGGAGAATCGTCTTCAGTGCATATCTTCTGCATCCCTCCATTTGGTATCGATTTTGGTATCGAATATGGGATCTGTATATCAGCTCCTATTTATATTTGAAATAAGATCAGATGTCCCTTGTTCACTGTCATGATCGAAATTTTTAATAATAAAAATAATCGAAATAGGCAAATTTCCAGAAAGAACGTTGTGAACTTGAGGACTTACTTTCCCTAAGATAGCGGGATTGGTCTGTCTAATGAGATGGCGATATCATCCTGTTATCTCTGCCAACGAGATTTTCACTCTCGTGATTTCTCAGAAAATTTGTCTATTTCAGTGTTTTTCTTTTCTTTTTATTATTAAAATTTTCGACGGGTCTTGATGACTTAGGCATATTATTTTCTTTTCCAAGAGGGAGATGCTAGTGACATCGAAATTTTGCTCCACTTAGCGAAGTTAAATTTATTTCAATTTGATAATTTTATTTTTTTAAAAGAACATGATAATACCTTCAAATTAAATATTTACTTTGATTTTTATTTTTTTGTTATTAACATTTTCATGTAAAATAAATAAAATATATTTAAAATAAATTTACTTCAGTGTGTGGAGTTATTATATTTTCGATGTCGATAGCGCCGCCCTTTCCAAGATGCACTGACCGGATTTTTTGTTCTTCTGCCCGTTCTTTTTTTTTTTTACCGATGGAAGTAGTGGTAATGGTATGTTGCAATATGTTATAACCACAATAGATAGTTTGAGAAAATGATGCAATTAACATCCGCAAGATTATGTCAGGTATATTTTTGACATCATGCTTAGGTATAGTTCTGGAAGGATTGTTTTAAGCATATCAAATTATCAATTAATGTCTAATTTTTTTGTTAAGCAAAATTTTGTTAAAGCACATTTGCAAATGGGCATTCTGGTAATATTATTTTAAGAGGAGAGTTCAAATATCTTTTATTTTTTTATATTGATCATGTATTCAAAATTTTGACCACTCATCAACTCCACTTTATTTCCACCTCCATATTTTGCTTCTTGACAAATGGTCAAAATTTTGAGGCATGATAAAGACACAAAAAAAATGGAGGTATTTGAGTCCACTCTTGTTTTAAACATAGTTATTAATAGCTGAAATTTTTAACTATAATCTTGAATATTTCAACTCTTTTGAGGATAGTGAATATATGATTGATTTATATTAAAGGAGAAAAAATGAAATAACAGAAAAAACTTGTAAAGAAAAACATTAATATTGGATCACGAGTGTATACTAGGCATACGACTCGCGTTCTGTGCAAAAAGTTAAATTTTAAACTTCCGTATTATAATAATAAAATTATAATAGATAGTTTAAATAATAAAAAATAAAAAAGAAACGGTAAAAAATTTGCAGTGATTTTACTGTAGCTGTGAACAGTGAAAATAATGTTCATTCGCACTGTAAAAATGAACAGTGATGCAATGTTGCACCGTGAGTAGATTAGATTAAATTAGATTTCTGAACCATTTACCACGACCACCAGTTTTGAACCCAATTCTTAGCAGCATATCACTTCCAATTTTGAGCCCAATTCTTACCAGCAATCTGGTAACACAATTTGCATCATAATCTGCTACAGCTTTACAACAGGACAGCAACAACATCTTACCGTTAATAAATTGAAAAAAAAAAACATTAATGTTATTCTGTTCATATATAGTATATTGCTCAACCAAACAATATTAATTTATATATCTTTATATTTAATACGCACATAAATTTTATATAGAAAGACAAACCTTAAAACTTGGGATATGAGATTTTGTATCCTACAATTAGCAACAACAATAGATGTAACAATAATGGAGCACTCAAACCTACAAAGTGGAATGTGAATCGCATCCACCAAATCTTGTATCAAAAGTCAAAAGAATCAAAATATTGAGCAATTTATCTTATCACAAAAACTTAAATGCACCGTTTTAGGAGCTCCTTAGATATTTCAATCAATTCGTACCATTTGATTGAAATGTATGATACGAATCTTGATGCATTTGAATGATACATATTGATTGGAGTACTTAGAGAACACGTAGAATGGTGCACTTAAATTTTTGCCTTATCTTATTACAAGAGCAAATAAAACAAAATCATCTCCCCTATTTACATCATACAATTACAAACTTACACCCAAACACTGGAACTTTTAAAAAATTCGCAACACTCCTCAACCCAAATTTAATCTTAAAAATAACCTATTGTTAAATAAAGACAAGACCAAGTCAATTTCGTAGGCTCCAATCCAATCAGCTTCGTTACCGAATTGCAGTGCAATTATCTAAAGTTGTCCTTTGGACTCATAAAAAAATAAATACACATTTTCAACGGGTGCATCTGCAAAAATGTCATCCGTACTGTACAAATGAAAACCGGACCGGATAATTCGGGGCGGTTCAGCGATAACTTGGGCTTGGAGCGCAGCCGAAAGACTCGGCCCGGTTGAACACGGACTGGTCGACTCCCATTGCCGCGGCCCGGTTCACGTAAACCTCCTTCAAGCTGGTTCGCTGATGCCGCAACAGCCTCACAATACTCCTGCTCGCATCAGGCCGGAACGGCTGTCCGGTTCCCGTGAACCCATCGACCAGGTGGAGATAGGCCTCCAAATCGTGCGAGCACGCCGGTCCAGCGTCGGACCGGAGACACGGCGAAACCCTCGAGTCGACCTTCAATTGGACCCCAGCGTGCACAAATCCTCCCTCCTTCACTCGACCCGGTCTGGGAATCTCAATTCCTGGAACGCGCGTGATGACGTCACCCTCGTTGACCACTCGCAAAACCTTGACTTTTCTCTCTTCGAGTCTTTCGGCGAAGGCTTTGTTTCCGACTTTGGGACCTCCAAACGAGACCACGGCGACCGGAGGCACGTGCGGCGCACATGCGCTCACCTCGTCTGCTACCAACAGCGCAAGCGCTGCCCCTAGACTGTGCCCCACCACGGTTATGCTCAGCTCCTCGCCTTTGTACAACTCCATCAAGCGCTTCACCTCCTCTATGACAGAACTGGAGAGGCTCTTTACCTCCTCCGTTGCGCTCTTGTACAAGCTTAGAAATCCCCGTGCCACCTTCGGCACGTGCGAGGCATCGCTGTTTTCAGTGTGATCTTCTCCCTCTTCTTCTTCTTCTTCCTCTAGAGGAGTTAGAGAGACCCGACAATTCTCGAACCATTCATGACACGTGGCAGTTCCTCGTAAGACAATGGTTATGTCTCGCCTCCCCATTCGGGCAATTTCTTTTTCCGAGTCGCAAACCGCCACATAGCCGATCCAGCTAGAACTTTGAGTCAGCCAGTCTGGCGTATTAGGCCGTTGGGCCCATTCGGGCAGAGTAATTGAGGATGTTGCATAGAGACTGCAAGTGGTCCGGTACGACCGGTCCGGAAGTATCAGTGGTCTGTTTTTGAACGGGATGCTGGCATTGAGTGGGAAGGCGTGATATGCGGATTGAATAAAGTCACCGTACCGCACCAATTCCCGACGTAGGTTCTCGTCGAGCGGGTCGAGAAGCCCGTACCAGTCTGATTGCCCATGGTACATGTGCCAACGTGAGGCGATTGAGTTTTTCGGAGATGGCCGTGATGTATTTGAGAGGAGGCGTTGCAGCTGAGTAAGGCTGCGTGGGGACATCTCGTCAGAGGCAGCGGGCTTTCGGAGGAAAGGGAACAGAGAAGGTAGATTCAGCGCATGTAGCAGGTATGGTGTTTTCTCATGATGGTTTTGAGATTGCTCCTTTGCCTTCACAGTCGGTATGGTCGGGTTTTGTTCTGGTTTTTTCTGTGAATGTTTTAACAGGAGCTTGTCTAGGTTGGAGAGGTGTATTCGGGTATCTGTCGTGGCAGTTCGGACCGAGTTGCGGGAATTGGGGTTTAGAGGAGAGGCGTGCCGGGGTGGCACTAGACTGGCGGTGTGGGATGGTGCCATGGCCAGAGACATAGAACCTTGAAGCTCCAATTAATGAAGTTTTGAGGTGAAGCTTGATAGGGATGAAATTAAATGGTTAAGTTGAAAGTTCCTTCTTGATTAGATTTAGAACGATGAGCTGAGAGGTTCCTTCAACAATTAAAAATGAAAGGAGACAGGTGCGCTTGCGTATTTATACAAGGGAATGCACCGAGTTGAATTCGATCAAAGGCCACTCCTTCCTACGTCATCATTGATTATCTCATGATGTTGATGATAAATTTTTAAATAAATTAGAAAAAAAACATTTTTTTTACATACTCATTTTTTAACTTGTATATTCGTCTTTTTAAATTTGTAATTTAAGTATATCACTTGATAATAATTATTATTGAAAGACCAGCAAAACTTGTTAATGATATGCATAACTGTAAATTAATGATAATTGGTGATGTGACAATTACAATTGTGCATTCTGACGATACAAAACTGATTAATAATTTTGTAAGTTTTCTTGTCTTGCAAGCTATTATGACAAGTAGAAGACCTATTGCAGTGTATTAAAGAATGAAAAATTAAATAAAAAATTAATAGTATTTCATTCATAATCAAATTTATCATGTATACAAGTAAATAATAAGCAAATGATCAATTAGTTTCATGGGCCTCATAAAAATTTACATTTAGTGTTAACCAATTTTTTGAAAAGAGGCTATTTAAATTTGATGATTAATCTTGATTCAAATTGGTCTACTCGACCAATGAAAAATCTCTAATCAAACACTGTATATATAGTTTCATACTGAATAAATTAATAGGACCGTAACACAAGTGGATTGTATAATAATTGTAAGTACTGTTCTGACTTCTGAAAAATACCAGTATAAGTATAAATTCACGCGGATATGTGATATGTGGTTGTTTCAAACTAGTGTAGTGCTAAACCCGCGCCGGGTCCCGCCCGTTACGACCCGTCCGTGTCCGCCGGGTCCCAAACCCGCCCGTCTGCCAGACGGGTCGAAACCCGCGGGTCAAACCCGTGACGGGTCAAGGGCGGGTTTTTCCCCCGGTTCCCAACTCGACCCGTATTAGACCCGCCCGTGTCAGACCCGCGTCAGAACCCGCCCGACCCGCACCCGTCGCACCCGTCGTGACCCGTGACCCGTGACGGGACCCGCCCGCCCGCCCGACCCGCACAGACCCACAAATTTTGAATTTTTTTTGGAGGGATGCGATTTGGACCGTTGGATTTTGATCCAATTTGGTTTGAATATTTGGTTT
>CAXKVX010001401.1:0-94037 GCA_964058865.1 Eleocharis quinqueflora
AAAGGGGTATGTTTGAGATGAAAAATGACTTTTTCTCTCTCTTCCCACAATGGGATGAATAGTAACCGTGAATAGTAACCCATTTTTCTCCTCTCTTGTGTGTAGAAAGAAAAAACTCCATTGTTCTTCTTTCTCTTCTCTTGCAAGGTTTAGCCACCAAATGAAATAGCTTGTTCATTGAAGATTGAAGATCTAGGTGGTTGGATCTAAGCTCTAACCTCTACATCCATCTATCTAAGGATGCTGTAGGTTGTTGTTTAGGTTCAAGGTGAACCAAGAGACAAGGGTGCTTCCATGGCCGAAGAAGGAAGACGACGGTTTCCAAGAGACCTAGAAGAGGAATCGACTCCTCTCTACGAAGAGATTTGACAATCTCTTTAGGTATAATCTTTTATCCACTCTTGTGCAAGAAATAAATGTTTTATTTTCTGTTTTGTTGATGCACAAGAGGTGTTCGATGAAATGTCATAGTATAATCTTACTTGCAATTGTTATATAAATAAGATCATTTGTGTATTGAGTTAAATAGAGGCAAAAAATTTTAATTTTCGTCCTCTTGAACTTACACATGAAATCCCAACACACAGGACTCTCAAAACCAAAACTTCCTTTCGAAATCGATTTCACTAAGCAATAAGTGTTCTTTATAATTGCGAAATCTATCTTTGGTTTCTTCTCAATAAGCAAACCAATCTTAGATTTCTAAACATATGCAAGGGGCTACACCACTCTACAAGGCAAAAGGTCTGATTGACTACACAATCAATGACAGGAATGCACTACTTGACAACACAAATATAGTGCACCAAATGCTAGGAACTAGCAAGAAAGAATGTTCTTGAATCGACAATTAGATGATTGTAGCTATCTTAAGTCTCTCAGGTTAGGCAGCTGTAGGGGAAGACTCTAATGCTCTTTATGGTGCTCTATTGAATGCTTCAAAGCTTGGAGAGGGTTTCAGATTTCTTCCAAGTTCATATCTCCAAGATATATATAGGTTGGTTGCGCACATATTGAAGTCTTGAAGTCTTGATTTTGGCCTCATGCGTTACAGAATTGTACAACGTGTTACATAATTTGTGATAACGGGTTGGCACCTTTCCAGAAATGCCCTTCTGTACTTCTTCCACTGACTTCTAGGCCATCTTGTGTAGTAACCCATTGTTACGGGTTGGGGACCCGTTATGACGGGTTGAGAACCCGTTGTGATGGGTCTCTAATGCGTTACAGCAACGCATGACTTTGGAAAATCCTCACTGCTCAAGTTTTTCTCCTCTTGAACCCGTTGTGACGGATTGGGCACCCGTTATGACGGGTTGGGCATGCGTTATGGTAACGCATGACTCTGGAATTGCCCAATCTGCTTGCACTTGATGTCTTTGAGCATGTCTTGACTTGTATATGCATATTTGAGCATTTGCATCTCTATTTTGTACATGTATTAACCTGCATCTCAACAAAACTCAATTGTGCAATGTTAGTACTAATTTGTTTTGCAAATTGTCAAAAAAAGAGATAAGTTAATCCAACATATAATAATTGCAAATGAAAATGGGCCTAAATCACAAACACCTGCTACTTTTATTCTTAAAACCCATGATGGGGCCTTCAATTAAGAATTGTTGGTTTCCAAGAATCCCTATTGACCAGTGACCCACCTCTTGATGCGAGAGCTAGAGACCTCTAATGATCTCATGTATGCCAATTCCATCTGATGCTTGGATGATGAAGCTATGATTTAAAGACGTGTGTAGTTGCTTATAATCTGGACCTCCCTACTCCAAGTTGTGAACATACACCATTGTTGTCTTAGATGAGTTGACAATATTGCAATCAATAAGAATATGTGGTAAAGTTTCTTGATTTTCCGACACCCATCGGAAGTCGCTATTTCTTCCTTTCTTTTAGTTGGTATTTTAGTACTCTTTTGTTTTTCAATTAGAATAGTTGATGTGTAAAAAGAAAATCTATCTGTTATGAAACTCACAATCGATTACTATGTGGCGCCTTATATTATTGAATTTTCAAAAGAAAAATCAATGAACGAAATTGAAGCTGCTTTTTTTAATAAAATAAAGACGATGTTAAGGCAATCAATTAATTTTGTGCCAACTAATATGTTTAATTTTTAACAACTAATAATGATAGACAATTAGAAAGAACAAACTTCTGGAAAGTAACTTTTTCTGAAATTAGTGGGATGTCCCACCTCTTCATTTTAATCATAAAACGAAGAAACATACAACTATTTTTAATCCTATCTTGCCTTTATCCAGCAGACACAAACTATGTATACCTGTAATTACCCTTTTTATCTATATTTCGCTCATGTCTTTGTCTCGGCACACCCCATGTGCCCTGACACGCTCTAACAATTAGACACTAATAGGCTAATCCATACATGAATCATACTAAGATCAAAAGTTTTATACCATTTACTAACACATGTATCACCCATTGACAAAATCTTAACACAACTATGAGTACTAATAGTCTGCAGCATGTTGATCATCCTTCCCCTCTCCCATAGCTGCTGTTCTAAACTTTCATCCATTCCACACCGCAGTACTGGCCCATGGCTAATTTGTTCTCCTCTTCTTGGCGCCAGAATCTCCATCCCTATCTCAGTTGGAATCCATCGGGCCATCTCTTCTATCAAGTGCATCCCATTGTTCTTTTTAAGTAGCCATCTCCCCAGTTCTTCTTTCCATTCCCTATTCATTGATCCTGACCAATATTGCAACAATTGTTTAGTCTTAATGCACGTCGTGTGTATAGAACTTTGATGCTTATGGTTAAATGTGTAATTATTCCTATCTAGCCACAATATCCACAGCACTGCAGCTGCCACAATGCCCTTTACCCTTACACCCTTCACCTGAATACAATTATATAGTTCACATAAATTCCTAGGTCCACCACTATCTGTATCCAGCACCCAGTACCAAATTTGTTGGGCATTATAGCACTGAAAAAATAAGTGATCTATGGTCTCATCTTTGTCACAAAATGAACAAGAAATGTCCCCTTGCCACCCTTTTTTTATCAAATTTGTTCTCACAAGTATTTTGTCCTTAGTTACTAGCCATATAAATATTTTTACTTTCAGTGGAATTGGAAGTGACCATATGTAATTCCAACATCTGTGGCTAACCCCCCTGTCTGCTAACCAATCATATAGTGTACTAGTTTTGAAACCTTTACTGTCCTGCCAGAAAGCCCTATCACATTCACCCTTGGTTTGCAAACTTTTCAAAACCACATGTTGTAGCTTATCAAATAACTCTCTTTGAACCTCTAAAAGGTTCCTTCTAAATTGAATAATTTCCAATCCATGATGAATCACCTCACATACAGTTATATTTTTGGCAATGCAAATGTTAAAAAGAGAGGGGTATGAAATGCTCAAAGTTGTGTCACCACACCACCTGTCATACCAGAACAAAGTATGGACACCATTTCCAATTCTACACGTCTGTTTATCTGAATAATATGCATTAATTGTTGAATATTTTTCCAGAAATCAAACAAAACAGCATGATTATTGGAATCTTGGTATTTTAATCTTACTATCTCCTTCCACCAACCATTGCATGTTGGATCTTTGAATCTCCAAGCCCATTTGCCCAAAAGGGCAGTGTTTATACCTGTATATTCAAAATACGTAGCCCTTCATATTGCTTAGGCCTACACACTTCTGTCAAGTTAATCAAATGCATTTTTTTTGTCCACCTAAATCTCATAGAAAATTTCTTCTAATCCTATCAAATTCTTTCACTATTTTGTTTGGTGCTCTATATATGCTTAATAGGCATAAAGGTATGGATGACAATACACTATTTATTAGTGTGACTCCCCCCCTCCCCCCCCCCCCCCCCTTGTGGATAGTATTGAGCCTTTCCATCCTTGCAACTTTGCTTGACATCTGTCTATCATGGGTTCCCAATCCTTTGGCCTTAGTTTCTTCCAATAGATAGGTACCCCTAAATATTTCATTGGCCATTGAACAACCTTACACCCAAAGATAGTAGCTAACCTACTTGTAGTGTCTGATTCTAGATTTAATGGGAACAAATCACATTTTTCATAGTTCACTTTCATCCCTGACACTGCCTCAAATCCTATAAACACCCATTTAATGACATGCATCATGGAGTCATCAGCTTGCACAAAAATTATGGTGTCATCAGCATAATGCAAGTTGGTTATTTGAGTGTTATTCAATATATTTGGACCTAACCCTCTAACCAGCCCAGCCTCTCTAGCTTTGATAAACATATGATTTAAAACATCTGCTACCAAGTTGAAGAGAATTGGAGAGAAGGGGTCCCCTTGCTTCAATCCTCTTTTGCATTCAAAGAAACCTGTAGCTCTGCCATTGATATTGATACAAATCTCCCCCCTCCCCCAACCAACAAATCTCCCCCCCCCCCCCCCCCCCCCCCTCAACCAACAAATCTCTAATCCATGATATGAATATGTGTGGGAAACCTCTTGCCCTAAGAATTTCAAAAAGAAATTACCAATTAACTCTATCGTAGGCTTTTTCTAAGTCAATCTTTACAACAGCCCCCTTTACTTTTGATTTTTTAGCATCATGTATAATTTCACTAGCACAAACCACATTATCAAGAATGTATCTATTCTTGAGAAAAGCAACATGTGAATTATCTATCATTGAGTTCACAATTGGTTCTAGCCTGATTGTTATGATTTTTTATAATAATTTGTATATGCAATTTAGGAGATAAATTGGTCTATATTGTCTAATTTCCTCAGCACCTTGCAATTTAGGTATTAAGCTAATCATAGCTTTATTTAGTTTCCTGGTGTTTAACTCCCCTTTATAGAACCCATCAAAGATATGAATAATATCCAATTTAAATATGTCCCACATCTTCTGATACACTAAGAAAGAGATGTCATCTGACCTAGGTGCCTTATCTCCAGCACATGAGAATAGTGCATCTTTTATCTCAGTCTCAGTAAAGGGTTTTATCATATCAGTTCCACTATCTATTGGAACCTTGTCTTTTTGACCCCAAAAGTCATCATCTAATTGAAGAAAGGTTAAACCAGGAATACCAAATATATCTTTATAAAAATTTGAAATATGTTGAGCCATATCTTCATGTTCAGTCACTATCACATTGTTTACTCTCAAGCTTTTTATTAAGTTTTTTCTTTTTCTGATGGTAGCACATTGGTGAAAGAACCTTGTGTTTATATCTCCTTGCAATAACCATTTAGCTTTAGCCCTAATACTCCAATAAATTAATTTCTTCCTCCTTATAGATTCTATCTAAATTTTGTATAGCAGATAGAAATTCTTTGTATTCATTATCATCTCATTCTCCTGTCTCTTGTGTAATATTCAGTGAATCTATAGTGTTTAGATATGTTTTTTTATTTATGTATAATTCACCATAGTAGTTCTTCATCCAACCCTTAATTTTCTTTCTAAGATATTTCATCTTACAGCACCAAGTTTGAGCTATGTCCCCCCTATCCCTTGAATTGAAAGCCACCATTCTTGTATCTTTTGTTTGAGTTCCTCAATTTCACACCATCCTATCTCAAACCTGAGCATGTGGTTGATATGAATGTCTTGGGGTATATGCAAAACTAAAGGGGTATGGTCTGACCCATATCTAGGTAATCCAGTAACCACTGTCTTGTTATATATTTGCCCCCAGTCTGAATTATAGAGTAACCTATCTAGTAATGCTAAGCAAGGGTCTAATCTCATGTTTGACCAGGTAAATCTAGTGTTATCTAAAGGATATTCAATTAGCCCACATTCTGAAACAAAGTTGTTGAATAACCTGGCCTGATACCTGAAAATTAGGTTTATTCTTCTCATGCCTATATCTAATTGTATTAAAATCTCCTAATACACACCAGGGCCCTCCCCACGTTGAAGATAGAAATTGTAATTCATCAAAAAATTCTTTTTCCTGTTATATTTTGTTGGTGCATATACCACTGTAATGCGAACCGGAACCTTCATTTGAAACTCGTTGCTCTTTTGTCACTAAGCTAAGAACAATTCTAAGCACGAAACATACATATAATTATTAGAAGGCATTTCAACAAAAAAAAAATGAAAAATCAGATTTAACAAATCAAAATCAGCATTGGAAATGTATACTAAAAACCGTAACATCAATTGAAATATTAAATTGAATCGAAGAGATAAGAAAACTTAAAAAAAGAATTTTCTTTTCTTTTGATTTTTTTACCATGGATAGAAGGATAAGGCATTGGATGGAGAAATGAGGTGTTCATGACCTGTCCTTGGGAAATAAAAGAGGAAAAGTGGTTGAAACAAAAATAATATGTTTGGTACCACACTGCACATGGTGAGGACCTTTCATCCATTTGACCATTGCCCTTTTATCCTTCTAGAAAGAACCAAGGAGAGTTCAGAATGCATCTAGACCTGTTTCATGATGTTACGGTTTTTTGGTATACATTTCCAATGCTGATTTTGATTTGTTAAATCTGATTTTTTCATTTTTTTTGTTGAAATTCCTTTTTTTTTCATTTTTCATTTTTGTTAAATGCTCGTGATTCGTGGTTACTTCTGATGTATCGCGTGATCTAGTGGTCACTATCTCGATTGTCGATACTATCTAACTGTAAAATGAGCAAAGAAAAAAGGGAAAAAGAATTCAAGTACCGGATAGTGGTACTGGTACATTTCTTGAAACAAAGCCTCAAACCCCAAAACCAATTTGTCTGCTTGATTTTGACACGAAGAATTGTTCTAGGTAATTGTATTGACAACCTTTGTATTTGTCTCGGTATATAAACATGCGAGGTTTATTTTTGCTTTGATAATATTTGTTAATTGTAAGAATCGATATTAGTTTAGTGATTAAAAATAGTGTTTTTTCATTTGAAAAGTCACATGTTTGAAATTCAATGGGTCTTTATGAAAATTAAAAGTTTGAGAATCGTGATTCCATTTTTTATTCAATAATAAATTATTTGTTTAAATGCTATGATGTTTTTTATTTACAACTTTTTTCTCCGGTACATTTTTATGCACCTTTTTTTAGTTTTGGCACATCTTTCACGATTTAAATTTGATCTTCACTTTTTAAAATCCTCAGTGATACAAAATCTAAAGAAATTAGATATAAATAATACTATTAAATGTGATCTCTAGTAAGTTTAATTTTTACGAGAACAGAAGAAAATGTAGATGTTTCATTTTCATGCTTTCCTTTTGCCTTTATTTTTACAATTTATGAAAAATGTGATTTTGATCATCTTTTTCATGTATATAATATATGAGGTGGGATCAGATTACAATAACTGTGACACTAATGTTGCATTAACTATTTTTATATTTTCAAAGTTCAGATCAATTATCCAAATTGTTCATCATGATCACACCACTGGCAGAGGTTTGTTGTGGCCACAGTGGGCCATGGCCACCACTCAGCTTTGTCAATTTATCAGAATATGCTATGTTATATTATATATGTCAAAACTTGAGTACTCTAAAAGATATGATATATCTGAGTCGTTCAATTCATCGAGATTGATGAAAAGATAATCACTTTTCACCAATCTCGATGAATTGAACGACTCAGATGAATCAAAATACCTGATGTATCTATCTCTTGGAGTATCCAAAATTTGCCTATATATATAATATAACATAGTTATTATTCAATAAATGACCCTCCTTGTGATACATAAACTCTTTTTATTTATAAGTCCAACTTACAAAAATAGCTTCATGTTTCTTCTTGTGATACATAAAGCCCAATCAATACACAAGCCCAACTTAAAAAAAGACCTCATATTTCTTCTTGTGTTACATAAATCTCGCTCATAAATAAACCCAACCTACAAAAATGACTTCTTCTCTTTAATTTTTTTTACATTCTTTGATTTTTTTATTAGAGAAATTTGTCTCTGTGTCACTAAATAAATGTTCAATTGTCAATATGCTATCCGATAACTCAAAATAACTTAAATGTCATTAAAATCCTTAGTAAGCTGTCTTTATGTCATTATTCCATATTTTTCTCAATTAAAAAATAATTTAATTCGAAAATTTCTAAACTGGCCCTCGCAGCAAAACCTTAGAATAGAGAGAGAGACTGTTGTTTTTCGTTTGACTCCCTTCTCCATCGCAGCCCTACTCAATTTCATTACTGCTAGTTTTTTTACTCGAAATGAGATTTTAATATTTTGTGATTGCTTAAAACTTTCGTTAGTGCTAGTTTTTTTCAAAATCAGATTATTGTTAGGTTTTTTTGAAATCAGATCACTGTTAGTTTTTTTTTTAAATCAGCCACAAGCTTTAGGAACTTCTCTGTGCCACACGTAATAATCATTTTTTACTCAAAATCTGAAGTTCAACTTCCAGCCGAAACTTTATTTTTGAGGCCATCTAATTTGTAACTACATTGTCAACTTCTGAGGAAGGAATGGAGCACGACAGAAAATATCAGATAAGTTAATTTAAAGGAGCACGACAGAATTATAGCACACTAGCACTTGAGGTTATCAAGAATTCTTAGAGATACTTTCGTATGCATGATTTTGACATTTGTTATTTCTGTCCACTTTTCAATTTTAATTGCAGCAGCTTTTAAATGTATATTTGTTAGAGGAGCGTCAGCGATGGAGGTCTCCTCTTTCTTTCTTTTCTTTCTTTGCTGATTCTCTATTCTTTACTTTCTTCTTTGCTGCGATGGAGAAGGAGCTTTCTTCTTTGCTGCGATGGAGAAGGAGGTAACAATTCCAAATTCCAATCTGGTAACAGGGAGAGGAGAGGGTAGTTTCGGAATTTTCGAATAAATTATTTTTTAATTGAGAAAAATCTGAAATAATGACATAAAGGCAGCTAAATAAGAATTTTAATGACATTTAGACTATTTTGAATTATCGGATGGCATATTGACAATTGAACATTTATTAGTGACATATGAACAAATTTTACTTCTTATTATTTACTAAAATAGGGTTGTTATTTTCTGAGCATTGGATGCATAATTTATTAATTTTTAATGTCCACTCAAAAACACAAAAGCATAAAAGCTAGTATATACTCCATTATTCTCTCCATTCCTCTTTGACCGTTTTTCTGACAAACTGGGCCTAATACGTCCTCCAATTGGGCTGAACCCGACCCAATTGCAATCGTCTAATCCGGGCATCACACGACGAATCGGATCTATTTGTCAGAGTCTTTAACTTCAAAAACAAAACCTGAGAACTTGCGTCGGGTGGAGGCGAATCCGTACACCGACGATGGATCTGGTACTTTCGCGGTATCTCTGCCTCGCCTCAATCCTCCTCTTCTCTCTCGTCTTTGTTTCGCTTCCTCCAGCAAGAGCAGAGGTCATTACACTCACCGGGGAGACCTTCTCCGATAAGGTGGATTGTTTATGTTTATTCTCCCCCTTTTCATTTCTTTGTATTTGGAGAAACTAAAAAAACTCGATTGATCTCAGTTCTCTGGTAAAATTAATAGTTTCTTATCTTTTTTTCTCTTTGATTATTGATTTCCTGATCGGATCGGAGTAACAGTCAACGAATTTGAACTGGGGAGCTTATATAATTGTTATTTCCTGGAAATGGTATTATTTTTAAAGCATATTTTTCAATCAAGTTAATTCTTTTGGGTTACTGCTATGCAGATAAAAGAGAAGGGTACAGTATGGTTTGTGAAGTTCTGTGTCCCATGGTGCAAACACTGGTAACTAAACAATAAAACCCTATTTCCACTTTAATATAAATTGCTTGATGAGTATTCCATGCAAAATGAGTTTTTTTTTCATGTTCAGCAAGAATTTGGGGACACTTTGGGGAGATTTTGGAAAGGCAATGGAGGGAGAAGATGAAATAGAAATTGGCGAAGTGGATTGCGGTTTAGAGAAACAAGTTTGTTCAAAAGCAGACATACACTCCTACCCAACATTTAAGATTTTTTACGATGGTGAAGAAGTTGCTAAGTATAAAGGTACAATTGTGAGGAAATAAATGTTATTTATACTAAACCCATTCTTATGTCACATTAGTTGCTCGAATAATTTAAAGTTCTATTTAAAATTTTCTACTTATTGCACCGGAATAATTGGTAATTCATTAATCTCTCTATAATATTTCAAATCTCAACTATTACTTGCTGTTTTGCACTGGTACAATCTGATACATTAATACAGAGGTGCATCTTAATTAGGTTTTGTTTATTTATGGTTTAACTAGGCCCTTCAGGACTTAAACAAAAAAACCAGAATGTAAGTTGAGCTTGGCAATGAGGAAACAAAAGAGAAAAATTGAAATCAATTTGGTTGCTGAAAATTATCAACTAGAAAACAAAAGAGAAGCTGAAATCAATTTGTTTCCTGGTCAGCAGTTGCAGAGCCATTCATGGGCAAGCCCATGCAAGTGTCCGGGCTTGATTTTCAAATGCAAAATTTAGTGTATTTTTAGTTATTTTTATAGTGAAAAATAAGCTTTTAATGATATTTTAGTAGGTTTTAGTGGGTTTGTGCCAGGGCTTGATCTCAACTTCAGTGTTCGGACTTAATTGTGTCCGGGTTTAAATAGCCTTTGGATTCGCCTCTGCTTGTCAGGTTAATTTGCACACCCATGCGAGGATTGTCCTATGGCATAAATTTATGTTTGCATCATGTAGAGCATGGGTAAATGCGAAGTTCTAATAATTGTGTGTCCAATGACATGCTAAGTTTGTGACACAAAATCATATTATCAACACAGAAATGTTACTCACATTTCAATATTCCTGACACCCCAAATAATGAAATAATATCCAAAGTAGTCATAAATACCAACATACTAAGGATACCTTTCGCATCTTTTTTCAGGTAAACGTGATGTTGAATTGTTGAAGAATTTTGTCCTTGTTGAAGCTGAGAAATTAGAAGAAAAGCAGTTGGCAGGGGATTAACTTCTCTAGTCAGTGTAGTCATTTGTGGTGATTAATCTTGTATTTTTGGATTCCTTTTTATATTCTTTTGCATAGGATTTTTTAAAGCCAGAGTTTTAGTGTTAAAAGATGTTTTCATTGTGACATCCATATGCTTTCGCTTATTTCTTGTACTACATATGTTGGCAAATAATTGAATAAGCACCCATAGATGTAAAAGTATGGTTGTATGTTTTCCCTAACAATTTTTGCTTGGTGCTAGGCAGCTGCAAACATATGTTACATAAAATGCATATGCTGCTGCATATCATGTGAAAGTTGCATATTAAAGTTGTAAAGTTTAATATAAACATGTAACAAAACAAACAAAATAGACGCGTATATCAATCCACATGCTTCTTGTATGTCATATTTTACAATACTGGTGGATATTAGACCAGGGGACCTTCCCTTATTTGTTTGCGAATCATTGTAAATTTCAATTACTCCGGTTGTCTGTGGTTTAAAGAGTATTCATTTTGCACATATCATTCACGAGGTTGGTGTTGCTTGCTTGAACCATTATATAATATTCGCGGAAACTTTTCAATTACACAGAAAAAACACAAAAACATATTGGATGCTCGGAATTAGGCTTTCTATTTGTTCATCAATCTTCTCCCTGCATGTCAATCTTGCATTGGGTTGGCTGAAGCATGTCACTGGCTTTGCACTGTTTTATGTAACTACAGGATTGTATTGACACACTGTCGATTTATTATAGCATGACATATGGGCTATGGCATATCTTATGTGATGATCGAAGCAATGTTACTGGTCCCGCAATATCTATTCCAAAACCTTGTGATTTCTATAAATTGAGGGATAATGTTGCTGTTGCATTTCCACACAGCATTTTTGGGTTCCTGCTCAGTAGTTCATTTCAGAAAGTAAAAGTAGTCGAAGCATCCTCAACAAAACCTATCATGTTCCACAAACTGAATCATGCTTCTTTCGGAAAGAAGAATGCAATTTGAAGAAAAGGCAGACAAAATCCCATATCGCACAAGCTGTGTTCATCTTTCCAGAAAAAAAGCACAAAATGATAATTGCAAGTAAAGAAAAAAAGGCATAAAAAAGAGAGCTAACAGAAAAGGGATAAGAATTCTCTAACTTTATAAATTGAACACAGCAACATTTTTGAATTTCATATCGCAATTTCGCAAACATGCAAATATAGACAATAAGAACTGCATCTATCTGGAATTCTGGTCATGCCAACTATCGTGGTAAATCGCAGCAACAAGTCATTGCAATATAAATTCAAAAAGAATAAAAGATCCGGGAGAGCGGCAGTAAAAATAAAAGATGCACCTAATTTTACAATTTGAGTCACTACATGATCACCTTCATGTACCGGGTATTCATCATATCAAAAGAACCGACTACCGCAATGAAATAATAGGAAGAAAAATTAAGAGCAAAAATAATAGGGCCCACTGCCTATAAAATTCATCGTACGATCGCGTATTCATCGTATCAAAAGAACCGACTACATAAATGAAACTATAGGAAAAAATAAAGAGATGAGAAATAATAATAAAACCCAATGCCTATTAAATTCAAGTCACAGTCAACATGATAATAACCCAACAAGTGCATGACCATTTAAAAGTTTGACAGCAACATGATAAAACAGACTGCTAAAGTAAAGAGGACTCATCAAAACCTTAGCACCCAGCTTGTTCAACTGACTGCCCTAACATAAAAACTAATCCAACAAAACCAGAATACCATAAAACTCGAATAACTACTAAATCGCACCCCATTACAGAACACCACACCTCACTTCTTCTTGGCAGCAGCCTTGGTGACCTTGGCACCAGTGGGATCCTTCTTCTCAACACTCTTGATGACACCGACAGCAACAGTCTGACGCATGTCCCTCACGGCAAACCTACCAAGTGGAGGGTATTCAGAGAAGGTCTCCACCACCATGGGCTTGGTGGGAATCATCTTAATCATACCAGCATCACCATTCTTGAGGAACTTGGGCTCCTTCTCAAGCTCCTTACCTGAACGACGGTCAATCTTGGTCAGGATCTCAGCAAACTTGACAGCAATGTGGGAGGTGTGGCAGTCGAGCACTGGAGCATAGCCATTACCGATCTGACCAGGGTGGTTCATGATGATAACCTGGGAGGTGAAGTTCGCAGCCTCCTTGGCAGGGTCATCTTTGGAGTTGGAAGCAACATAACCACGCTTGAGATCCTTGACAGCAACGTTCTTGACATTGAAGCCAACATTGTCCCCAGGGAGAGCCTCCTGAAGAGCCTCGTGGTGCATCTCAACAGACTTGACTTCAGTTGTCAGACCAGTTGGGCCAAAGGTGACAACCGTACCGGGCTTTAGGACACCAGTCTCAACACGACCAACTGGGACAGTTCCAATACCACCAATCTTATAGACATCCTGAAGTGGGAGACGGAGGGGCTTGTCGGTGGGACGCTTGGGCTCATTGATCTGGTCAAGAGCCTCAAGAAGGGTGGGACCCTTGTACCAGTCAAGGTTGGTGGAGCGCTCAATCATGTTGTCTCCCTCAAAACCAGAGATAGGCACGAAGGGGATTTTGTCAGGGTTGTACCCTACCTTCTTCAAGTAGGATGAGACTTCCTTGACAATTTCATCGTACCTGCCCTTTGAGTACTTGGGGGTGGTTGCATCCATCTATTAACATATCAACAGAAAGTATTTGTTAACAACCAGATTGAAAACCACCACAATAAAATATGATGTATGAACAGAACACAAACAAAGTTCATCAAATGTAAAATACACAGTAATGGTTATTCAAGGAAGGACTAATACCATTAACCTACTTTTGAACAATGGAATAATTGTCATTTTCCCAGAAAACAACAGTAATCAGTTAGAACACATACTACTGTTTAATTCAGATTTCATTCAAAGCATAAGCTACCACAGAACTCAAATAGACAAACAAGCAGCTAAAATAAAATAAAAATGAGGTGAAACATACCTTGTTACAACAGCAGATCATCTGCTTGACACCAAGGGTGAAGGCAAGAAGAGCATGCTCACGGGTCTGACCATCCTTGGAAATACCAGCCTCAAAACCACCAGTGGTTGAGTCAATGATAAGAACAGCACAGTCAGCTTGGGAAGTACCAGTAATCATGTTCTTAATAAAGTCCCTGTGTCCAGGGGCATCAATAACTGTGCAGTAGTACTTGGTGGTCTCAAATTTCCAGAGAGCAATATCAATGGTGATACCACGCTCACGCTCAGCCTTGAGCTTGTCAAGCACCCAGGCATACTTGAATGACCGTTTGTTCATCTCAGCAGCCTCCTTCTCAAACCTCTCAATCACACGCTTGTCAATGCCTCCAAGCTTGTAGATAAGGTGACCAGTGGTGGTAGATTTGCCAGAGTCGACATGGCCAATGACCACAATGTTGATGTGAACCTTCTCCTTACCCATGATGAATTGTGGTAACTGTCAAATAATAAGATGAACATAGAAATGAAGGTTTGCTAATCAATAATAAGACGAACATATGCATAATTAAGCCTGCAATGTGTAAATATACTTCACTAACATTCTTATGGAACCATTACAGAATGCACATCAATGGCACGGCTTGACAAAATTTATTGGAAGACAAGTTGAGCCTTTTCTGATTATTGACAGTCCCCTTTCAGAAACAAGTAACCAATAAAAATCAGAAACATCACGTCCTTGCTTTCATCAATTAATTTTGCAAATGCCATAGATTTAATAAGGAGATGTTATTAGAAGGCATCCAATAGGATTCGAACCTATATATCAAAGGTCATCTGACCCCTGTCCCTCCCATTAGATAATGGATGCTTTCATCTCCAAAAACTTTACACAATTTTACATTTCCATTTCTAAAATTTTAAAACATATACAAATACAGTAGACTCTAAGCAAGACAAACATATGAAACTATTTTATGCTATATAGAGAACAATTTCAAGCACAATTGAGCAATATCTGTTAAAAATAAGCTTGAAAATTGAATTGAGCTTAGATCTATACGAGCCAGGTATTGGCATAGAACTACGCTAATAATATTGCTAGCTCAGGTTTACAAAAATCTAGATCGGGTAATGGAAGGAACAAATATCCTATTTCACAGACCAGATCTATATACAGAAACTAATAATTAAGGCCATAACAGTATTGATGCAAGAAAAAAACAGCAAATACAATTATATCTGATATTGATTCCAGCAAAGCACAATTCCAAGCTGAGAAACAAATCTAAACTTTATTTTTTTTCTCAATCTAGCTTCGGAAAGTCATTACAAGCTAAGCAGATCTATCACCGATCACCTACTGTACAAAAGATACGAAAATAATTGAAAATAAGCTAAAGAATAAAGAGGGATCTGACGCTTACCTAGCGAAACTTTGAGCAAAAAGGAAATGAGATGAGGTCGAGAGCGGCGAGCGTTTGTGAGAGAGGCACTCTGGTATTTGCATGGTATTTATAGGGGTAGATTGGATGTTCTCGCTGCATTAGGGTTTATGCGTGCGTCGTTGGATCTTTCGTTGAACGGCGATCAGAGCGCGTCCTTCTCGCCGTTGGATTTGCCACGTGAGACTGAGGTATCGTGGGGCGCACGAGAAATTTTTTATCTTCAATTAGGCACTGGATTTTATTTTGTTAGAACGGTAGAGCCGTTAGTCCCTAGAACATGTTTGGATAATGTTTATTACAGGAAATCTATTCTAGGATTGCCTCTTTATAATTTTGATACTTCTGAAAATATCCCATAATATTTTACTTTACCAGGTGTTTACAATTTTTTTCATATATTTAATTCAAAAATTATTTTAAGGTTGTATATTTGCAATTTGTTACTTCTGCAAAATAAACGCATAAACTTTGCATAATTTTTTTTTATAAGTCTATATTTTTATGTTACTCCAAAATTATTACGCATAAACCATGTTCGACAAGATTAATTTTTACGAAAATGAGATTCCGGTGTGGGTTCTTCCAAAATTATTTTGAGAGTTTTCGGAGACCAAATGTTCATGAAAATATTATACAAAATGTATCTGACACAACAACAAAAATCACTCAAAATATTTCAACTATATTGACATTTAATAATAAGTATGTTGGAATTAAGACGTCAAATCTAATAAATAAATATAGCATTACAGATACAAAACAAGTACCTAAGTGCTAATACAACAACTAACTAAAAAGAAGTTTCCAGCGCCCTTTTCCTGCACTAACGATGACTATGTATCTTCATTTCCTCTACAACACGACACAAAGATGAAGAAACGAACTGGCATGGTATCAAGCACTCCTTATAAACTTTCAATCATCAAATTGAGCACAACAAAGAGTCTAATTCAAGTTTCCTCTGACTACCTAACCTAGAGAGCATTAGGATAACTTATATTCTCTTATTGTCGATTCGAGAACAAATTCTTAGCTAGATTTCAGCTTTTGGTGCACCACATTTGTGTTGTCAAGTGGTGCATCCATATCCTTGATTGTATTGTCAATCATACTTTTTTACCATGTAGTGTTAAAAAATGGTCTAGAAGAAGAAGATTGATTAGCTTGTTTAGAAGAAGTCAAAGATCGGCTCCGCAATTTGTAAAAGAACACTCATTTTATAGTGAAATCGGTCCGGAAGGAAGATTTGGTTCCGGGAGACCCGTGGACATAGGCCTAAGTTGATTGATAGACCGAACCACGCTACATAGCGTGTTCTCTTGTTCTTGATTGCTCTCTCTTATCTATCTATCTCACTTTATTACTTTGCTCTTTGTTGATTTATGATTTGCTCTATTACTTCTATAAATTGCTTGTTCTATTTCTTGACTAGATAATTAAGGTCTAAAAGTTTTTAATTTGAAATTATTGATTGAAAATGATTCCGCCTAGTAAATTGACCTTAGTCTTGCGCTTTAAGCCTCAACTCTAATTTTAACAAAAAGAGCCTAAAATCGCTATAGCTTCTTCTTCCAAAATCAAAATGACTCTTTCAATAATTCTTGCCCTAATTCTCCTAATGGCTCTACCAAATTCATCAAAGACCACAAAATTGGTGATAAAGAAGATAGCTAAGGCTAATCAAGCAGTGGTACAACTTGAATAAGGAGAGAAATCTAAAAATGATTCCAACTCATAGTGTGAAAATGCTCCTTAATTTATAAGAACAAACCCAAAACCTAATTCAAACTCCGTGTCAATCATTATGGAAGTCATTCAACACCTCTCCCAATAAATATATCACATGTCTTCAATTACAATGCTTGATGACAAGGATGAAGTCAATCTCACAATTCCAACTCCTTGGAATCTACAAGTATTTGGGAAATAAGAAGATAAAGAAGAGAAATAGTGAAGAAAAAAAAAATTAGGATAAATTTTTAAAATTTTCTATGCTTTAATAAAATCTTTATTAGATGAAGGCTATTGTTTCATGTCATATCTAGTATGAAGATCAATTATCATATCTTGTATGCATTTTTCTTATTAATGAAATAATTGCTTTCATCATATGATTATTTCTCTTAATTATTGCTTCATTCTCTATTCTTGATACTAATCAACATATTGAATTGAGATTCAAGTTAGGAATTGCAAATTAACTTGATATTGTTGGATTAAACTCATATCTTGTTTGATACTTTGCAAAACAACTCAGTACTAATCTTGCACAATTGAGTTTTGTTGAGATGCAGGTTAACACATGTACAAAATGAAGATGCAAAAGCTCAAATATGCATATGCAAGTCAACATACTCAAAGACATTAAGAACAAGCACATAAGGCATTCACAGAGCCACACGTTATGGTAACGCATGCCAACCCGTCACAACAGGCGCTCAACTCGTCATAACGGATGCCCAACCCGTCACAACGGGTTAAGAGGAGAAGAGCTAGACAGAGAAGGGATTTCCAAATACATGTGTTGTTGCAACGCATCCCAGAGGTCACAACGGGCCCCCAACCAACCACAATGGGTCCTCAACCCGCCACAATGGATTCTTGCTCAAGATGGCCCAAAAGTCAGTGAAAAAAGCATAGAAGGGCATTTCTGGAAAGGTGCCAACCCATTATAATGGATTATGTAACGCATCACAGAGTTTTGTAATGCATAAAGCCATTTTCAAGACTCCAAGATGTGCTCAGCCAATATATACTTGGGGATACGAACCTGAAAGACATCTGAACCCCCCAAGCTTTTAAGCATGCAATTGAGCATCAGAAAGAGCATTAGAGCCTTCTCCTACAACTGTCTAACTTAAGAGATTTAGGATAGCTATTATTGTGTAATTGTCAATCTGAGAACACTTTTTTCTTGCTTGTTTCTAGTCTTTGCTGCACTACATTTGTATTGTTAAGTAGTGCATCACTGTCCTTGATTGTGTAGTCAATCATACATTTTACCTTGTAGAATGTAGCCATTTGCATATGTTTAAGAACCTAAGATTGGTTTGCTTATTGAGAAGAAACCAAAGATAGATTCCGCAATTGTAAAAAACACTTATTATTTAGTGAAATCGGTCTCGGATGGAAGTTTTAGTTCCGGGAGTCCCATTGATGTAGGCCTAGTTTGTTTGAAGGATGAACCACGTTATATCGTGTATTCTTGTGTTCTCTTGATTGCTTTTGCTCTTTACTATTCTTGCACTTTGTTATTTTTAAATTGCTCAATTGCTCTTACTACTTGCTTGCTGAAATTCTTAGCTAGGTGATTAAGGTCTAAAAGCTTGAATTGTAATTGTTGTTAACACATTTTCGTACTAGTACTTGGCCTTAGTTAAAGCTTGAATTGTAATTGTTGTTATTTTTTTCTTGATCTGATCACATCATAATAATTGTTATCAGAGCCCACAGGTTCATACCTAACTAATTGTCAAAATCTTGATAGTTCTTGACATTGTCTTGTGAAAAATAACACAATTGAAATTTGTGAAAGAACCATCAATTTTTGGCGTAGGTTGAAGAATTTTTTCTTTTGAAAAAGATGTATGATAAACTACCGTAGTCTATTTGAGTTTTGGAAGGTTGTAGAGAATGACTGGACACCCAAATATGAATTAGATGATGTAACCCTAACCAAAGAGTCCTCAAATATACAAATGATAATGTCATGAACACTATACTTAGCTCAATTCATGAGACTATTTCACTATCTCTCACTCAATTTACAAATGCTAAAGAAATTTGGAATGCACTAGTACTTAGATATGAGGTAAATGAACACATGAAAAAGACCTGTAAGGTTGGATTAGCAACAAAATTAGAGAACATGAAGTTTGAAGAAAACGAGTCCTTTGAAAGTCTTTATCATAGATTCGTATCTCTAAGAAATCAATTTGTTGAAGTAGGATCTAATATTTGTGATGAAGATTTTGTAGGGAAGTTCTTAAGGATGGTGTCCAAGAAGTTCGAATAGAATGGCATCGTGAGCTCTATCGAAGCTTTACAAGTCAAATGACTTGCCTATCAATCCGAAGAGGTGTATGCACAACTTTGCTCACATGATGAGAACCATAAGAAAGTAAAGTGCTCAATCACAACCAAATCATTGGTCTTGCCCACACAATCTTCATACAATCCACCTTACAAATTCGAAGCAAGCGAAGTAGTCTATCAAAACCTCTATCAAGTACTCTCCAAGGACAAAGATCTTCTCACTAAACTAGTGAAATGAGGCATCGAATTCGAAAGGAAAGCAAATGAGGATTGAGGAGAGATTAGTTCAAGAAAAAAATGTAGTGTGCTTATCATGTAACAAGGAGGGACATATCATTCAACTGTTATGTCATCTTTTCTCAAATGTGAAGACCACAAGAAGGACGATTCAAAATAACTCACAAGAAAGCAAAGCAAGCAACTTGGTTAATTAAATCCGAAGAAAGTGAAGATAAGGATAAGGAAGTAAACCTTGGGGAGGAGAAGTTGAAAACAAGCTAGCCCTCATCGGAAAGAAACCACCAAGGACATTCTTGGAGATAACCCTTGAGATCATAAGAGATGACAGATCCAGAGAAGATTTGTATCTTGAAACAAATGGCTCAAGCTAAGGATGGCTATGCTAGGGAGCAAGAAGAAGCCTTAATGATAGGTGAATTCCCAAGGATAATTACTTCCAATAGGGTGGAAAATCCCTCGACACTTGCAAAGTTGGATGTTGAAAAGAAAATCGAGAAGCCTTTAAGTCTTGTAAGGATGGATGCTCAAGAAAAAGAAAGGACAACTCAACTAAAGGATAAGAATACAAGTGCTCAAAATTGGAGGGCCCTAGCCGAGCTAATACGGTAGTATTTGACCTCTCTAGATATCATGATGAGTCTTGTGATTTGGATAAAGATCTATAATCGTTTAATATGAGTAAGCTTAAAGAATTGCTTGATGAGTCCAAAAAGTTTATGGTTATTAAAGATGCTATGACCAATGATCTTAAATCTCAGATTGAATTGCTACAAATTAGAGTTAATGAACTTGAAACCAAAGTCAATTTTGATAAAGAAAATGAACTAAAAGAAGCACATCCTTGGACTTCTAAATTTGTTAAATATTCAAAGCATGATACTAAATTGACTATAATAAGATGTATATTGGTCAAGGTCCACATGATAAGACCGATCTTGAATTTATAAAGGAACAACCTTCTAAAATTGAAAAGCAACCTAAGCCAAATGGCAAACCTATTCGAGCTAAGAATCATGCCTATATGTATAACAAAAGATACAATAAGAAAACCAAGTTTACCAAACCCAATTCTAGAAAGGTGGTAAACAAACCTAGAGTTAAAAATGTTTATAGGATTATCAACCAACATAGCTTTATGTCAAAGATAAGTATGCTAGATTCCATAAGCTACACAAGAATAATAAACTTGGTAACAATTTTCAAAGAAAAATGAATAATGGTGTTTTTGAACCAAGACATAACCCTAAAAATGTGGTGCTCAAGCAATTTCAAGAATTCATGATGTTTTTTGTAAGTTTTTTCATGGTTCTTACCTCCTTCATGGCACCTCCAAAACTAGCATTTGTCTACAACAAGAAAAGAAAAAAGATAGAAAAACAGTTAGAAAAGGAAAGGAACCAAAGGGCCATGACACAAACGGGAAATATTCCCTTTCTTACACACCAATCCGGTACCGGTACAAGTTTCAACCCGGGTACAAACCCTACACCTCCACCTCCACCATCTAATCCGGAGCCAAACCCTTCATCTTCGCAATCTACACTAAACCCTTTTTCCTCTCAACCGGAACAACAAGGAGTTTTTAACCCTTGGACCAATTCACAACAAAACCAAATTCTATATCGATCGGCCCTTGAATTATGTACCTTCCATAGCACCTTCAAGAATATACTTATTTCCGATACCTTTGTGTTTATGATAAATGGGGAAAATCAAATAAGTGAATGTGAGTGCAATCAATTGGTTCAAGCAATTGACTTTTGGGCATGAAGACCCTTAATTGAATTGAACCACCAATTTGCATTAAGTTCGGTAAGGGTTTTGTATACCAACATGATACCAACCAAGGAACCGTTTGGGGTAACACATATTTTTATGGTCAAGAAATCTTCATTAATGCTCAAACCTTAAAGTCTTTGATATTCTTGAGAATGGTGAGGAAATAGATGTATACCACAAATAGCCTCAACATGAAATCCTTTACCGAATACAAGAAATGGTTAGGTGCCTAAGACCCAAATAAAGACCATTCCAACTCCGAACTTCCCGCATTCCATAGATTGTTGTTTCTTCTCATAAACAACATTCTTATACTCGAAAAAGTATCAAAACCAACATTGAACACACCAATGGGTTTCTCCTTAGGCATCTCATTGCCAATGACAAAGTAGTAAATATCTCTTTCATTATACTAAATCACATGAAAACGACCCTAACTAAGAAACAAATGAGTTGGTCATACCCTCATCTCTTGATTCACATACTTGTGCATAAGAACATCATCATTCCTCTCAATCTAAAGGAGCCCAATCCTATCATCTATCTACCGGCTAACCTCATTACCTTTCTTGGAAAAAGAGTTGGATTAAGAAGAATTTGACTTGGGAACCGAAACCCAAGCCTACTCAAGTAGGTGTCGTGTACCCAAGATGTATCTCTTGATTCATATACAAAAGTGTTGTGTTTCATCCTCATGAGGTAACTCGTGAAAAGATGCCTCTGCACCATACTAACCCATGCCAGCGAAATTTGATATTTCTTAGCATTGATAGTAGGTGTCGTGTATCCAAGATGTATCTCATCCGCCCTAGGTGTTGTCCTTGCAGCTTCTTTCGTCGTGGCAACGACCTGCCTTGCTGCTGCGAGTTCAGCACGCAACATTGCGAGTTTGTTTGTCAAATCCGCCATGGTTCTATCTTATTCTTCCATTGTCTCTTTGACCTTTCTTCTCGTTTTTGCCAGTTTTTACACATACAAAAAAGAAAGAGAACACGCACTAGAAAAGAAAGAAAAAATAGAAAATAGAAGTTAGAAAATGAACTTATACTAAATTACTTAAATCTAAAAATCACTGTTGTCCCCGACAACGACGCCAAAAGCTTGATGTGAACTTTACTTATACCCTAGTTCTAAATTATGGTCGCAAGTTTACAACCGTACAATTGTAGTACTTAGTCAATCCACAGGGACAAGTCAGTTCTACTTTCAGATTTTTTAATGAATTTAACCTAAGTTACGAAAAAATTCAGAAAATAAGTATGTGATTGGTGGTTGATTATCAAAATTTAAGGAAAACAAAAACTAAGTTACGCTTTTAACTAAATTATTGATGGTGATTAGGGATTATTTTAGGTACACTTTTCCACTAATGTTCATACATGTTTGATAGTAATTTTCTAAAAGTAATACGAATGTACAATTTGCAAATTTTGTACCTAGGGATATCTCTATTTGGGTACCGAGGTCAAACTAGTAATGACTTTACCTCTCAGTCCTTGGTTATACTAGCATAAATCCTTTAAGATCTATCGTCTTAATTATCCTAAGTCATTGTAATTCTCCTCTCGGTAATTGATACAATTCATTAAGACAATTAAGTAAAATCTGTAATCAACAAACGTCATGTTTCAGTACTTAGTCTATTGATTACCCTACTTTCTATGGTCAAGATCTTAAGATAACAACTTGATCAAGATTGCAAGCAAATAAAATAGAAAGAAAGTCATAAACAATTCTATGAAAATATACTAAATCAAACAAGCATACAACATAGTTTCAAGTCATTCCTAACAATATCCTAATACAAACTTAGCCGGACATGGCTAAGGCGCAGAAAAACATAAAGTAGAAGAGATCTAAAGAAGAGAAAAAGAAAAATTTGATTGAACCGAACTTCTGTGGCGTATCATACTTGATCACCATTTTGGCAATTATTTTAATAAATAATTATCTTGGCGTATCATACTTTTCCTTACAAACTCCTAAGTTTAAATTAAATAGTTTAGAAGTTCAAGTCTGTAAAACCCACCATTTTGGCAAATATTTTAATAAATAATTATCTTGTTAATCGTAAATTTATCATTAACTAAAATATTAACTTAGAGAAATACATAAAATTTGAAAATTTTATTTTCATTTGGTAATTTACAAATTTCGAATGATAAATAAGAAGAAAATTTATTTAATAAGTCCTCACTTATAAAGGAGTAAGTAATTAAAAATAACATAATGTACCTATAAAATAAAACAAAATAATAATTATCAAATAAATAACAAGCTTTATGCATAACAAAAGCATTACTAATTAATTTAGAAAGTATATGGACCTTGAAACGAGTCAAAGTAACTCTCTTATTTCTAAATACAACTTGCAACACGATTGACCACTCAAACCGCACCACCATAAGCTCCAAAATTTCCTTACAAACCATTCAGACCAAGCAAACCATATCTAGCGAGTTAATGGAGGATGAGAATTGCCTCTACAACAAGTTACCCCGCGTATGGCCGCACCACTAGCGTTGTAGAAGCACTCAAACCCCACTAATTCCTCCATAAATGTGCATGTGACCATCACCATTTGTGTGGTGGGTGAATTGACCCGTTCGGACCTAGAGGAAGTAAATAGCATGAGAACATGCATTAGAGCCGCCACAGAAGATCATTGGAGAGGATGACAACATCTCACACTTTCTTTCTCTTTTTCTTCCTCTCTTCACGTGATTCTATCTTCCTTTCATTTTCCTTTTCTTTCTCTTTTTCACTTCTCCCTTCTGTGTGTTCTCTGTAGCCGACCCAAAACAACAAAAAAAGGGGGCATACCTTAGTTCCTCCGCCCCCCTTCCTGGAGCACGACCGACGCCCGCCACCAGGCCCGCCACCGCTCTGCTTATGCGATCCCGATGCCAACCCGGGTGTCCCACGCCGTCCCTCGGCCTCACAGCACCCCCCCACCATCTTTCCCCTCCTCCTATAACCCGAACGAGCGCCGACTCACCGACGAAGACCCTGCACGTTCTCCTTGTGCTGCCCCGCACCAAAATCTCGGTGTTTCTTTTCTTCCTTGTCGATCCCTCTCTTCCTTGCTATGTCGAGCCCGACCCGAAGTCTTCGCCACTAACCGCCGCTAGCCCGACCCGAAGAGCAGCACCTATGCTGTTGTCGCTGTCCTTGGCAGTTCCCGTACGACACAGCCGCTGCCGAGTTCGTCCCCCACTGACTCGGGCTCTTCCCCCGCTGATCCGACACGGCTGGATGGACACCGCCCGAAGCCGCTACCATCCTTGCCCCTCTCGAATCCGGTACGTGCTTGTTCCCTTTTTTTAACAAAATCTCGTTAGACGTCGAAGCTTCGTGTCTTGCTGTAAAATGTTACGAATGCTGTAATACGATGTAAATAACAAGATAAAACTCAGAAATTGCTTGTACCACTTTGTACCAGCAAGATCTCCATGTTGGTACGGGTCTGGTATTGGTTCAGATGCGATTTCAGCAAAAATCGGGGACCAAACAACAAGGTTTGGATTTTGACAGCCCCCAGGGGCGTTTTTATAAAGAAACTGCTTTCTGTAAATTTTCTAGGGGCGTTTCTGTGAACTTTTCTGAAAACTGGGTCCTTTAACGGCATGTTTACAAATTAAAACTAAGTATTCTTAAAACTGGGTCCTCGCCAGGGACTAATTTGTAAATATAAATTAAAATTGTTTCTAAAACAGTCCCTGAGCAGGGACTGTTTTGCGACAACATTGCAAAAGTTGGAAAAAGAACCTATTTAAATGGAGATTACATGAAAACAATCGTAGTAAAATGCCGAAAACTATGAGACTAATTTGGTAACAATAAAAATAGGTTAAATAAGCATTTTAATAGTCAAATAGATTTTTAGTGAAGTAAATATACAAATAAATATTTAAATATATATATACATATATATATACACATTTGTTGTTACATAGAAAAGTAACCATTAGGACTAAGGAGGATAATATTCAAACCGAATTAAATATATATAATTATACATTACTACAATAATTATTGTCTATTATCATGTATCTATATGATTATTTATTAAACCCTACTTTAATCAACTAGAATCTCAACTAATTTCATAAAAATAAGGTAAATATAAATACATAATATTTTATCCTTGAAATAGAAATTAGTAATTGAATATGACAATATAATTTTCATTAAACGGACTTGACGAATATTTAAGTTAAAGAAAATGAATAGGCATCTATATTCGTGTAAAGTTTGCAAACTAGAATAAAAATAAATATGAATATTAAAACCATCTTGTTATTTAGATACATATATATCATATGTAATCCTAAATTAATTATTTTTATATATAAATAAATTAAACTCATCTACGTACTGATCGATTTCTTTAATAAATATGTAATAAGGAAAAACTTCTATACATTAGCAAATTCCTCTACGTAATGACGCGTCACTAAAATACTAAGACACAATTGACGTTAAAGTACCTTCATAAAGATTAACACAACTTGGTCGAGCCAATCATGATTTTTAATATATGAAATTGAATACTTAATTAATTAACTATACTTGTATAGAAATAAACATAATGCCTAATTAAACTCCTTACTTATAACATGCAACTACCAAATAGCGAGTTATTAATATTGCATTTGTTATTAATCATAAATAATATTATGATATGATTATGGTCAATGTCATCTATATGAATAATCATCCTCAATTAAAAATATAACTTAATACACATGATATAATTCACCAATTCCAAAAGAATTAGCACAAACATAGATACAAAAGGTATATACATATTTTATATGTTTCATTTATTAAGGTACTGAATTATTAAGATAAGCATCTAAATTAATATATATCTAATAACTCTTATTTGTTATAAAAGAAGAATGAGTAAATCGAAATATATTTGCTACAAGATTTGATTTGAATATTTGACTAAAATAAAATGACTACTTGTTTGTTAATCATAACCTTATTTTAATGTACTTGAACTAAAGGTCACTAACCTTATGACTTAGTAAACAATTAGTAGTATAGGAGTAATAATAATTTAACTAAGCACATTATTAAACATAAGAAATAACTGAGATGGTTAACAATGATTCGCTAAAGTTATCATCATAAGTGACGACACACATATAGTAAAATCAAACAGATAAATATACATGGTATGTCGCAATCGATTTTATTCTTTTCCTTGAAGTTTCAATTCGAATACTAAATACTTACAAAACTCGACTTTCATTAATTCAGTCTATTACATTGATTCCATCTGGATGTCGAGGACACGATTTATAAGAACATGACATACATGGACAGTGAAGCAAGTGGTGAAATGCTCTCCTGAAACTGACGCCAGTCGTCATCTTCTTTTCTCCGATGATTCCAAGTGTGGATTCTTGGGGATTATATTCCTTTCTCTTTTAATTAGGACCTACCAGTCTTACCAAAATTGAATTGCGGTACCAAACTACCAACAATAATTAATCAGGCCCGTAGGATTTGAATTGTCATAATTACATACCGGTAACTGTACCAACTATTGAGACAAACCTGCATCTCATGTCATATGCATTTCATGTTGCATATAAGATCCGATATACGGATTGTATTAGAATATTTGTTACTTATAGGTAGATGCGTATAAATATTATATATCTATACTTGTCGGGAGTGATGAGAGTCGGGCCGGTGATCACTAGCCGGATGTGTGGCGTGAGGGCAACGTGCTACGTCTACGTGTCACGGTGTCTGACATAGCCCGTGGGGTATTCGTATCGGGTTGTCTTCATAGACATTCGGTTGATGCTCATCAAACGTGATCATCACTTGATGACTCGTAGTGCCAGTTAGAGAGTTTTATTCTGAAAATCCTTATTATCTAGTATTATAATAATTCCTCTTTGAGTAAGTAAGGTTCGGTTTCTCAGTTTAGAGTATGCGTGTCATATGTGGAGTATTGGAGCTATTCCGTTCTTTATATATTTCTATTAGCCGATATTTGAGATCTCTAAATATTCGAAGGGGTTCCTCTATTAACTCTTAGTAAGTAACGAGGAAATCTGGGCCTCCCCTTGGCTTTAACTAGTACATGGAGTTTCCTTTTTATTATTATTCAAACGGATAGTCGGTTCCTTATTTCCATATGACGGCTGAGACCGAGAGTTTAATTTATTTTCTTATCTTTTGTGAGGGTAGGCTTCTCGGTTCGCTTTTTGACCGAGTGTGTTCTTTTATAGCCGCTCTGCTTTTACCAGGGCGTTTCGTTCTGGAAACTCAGATTTTAGTTAGGCCGTGGTTGATTTGAGACCCGTCCAACGATTACATTGAGCCTGTGGTTGATCTGGGACCCGCCTAACAATACCCTTAGGCTTGTGGTTACGACCCGTCTGAGGGGGCGAATCCTGAAGTCCTACACCCGGGGTTTTCTAATTTGACAAATCGTTTCTTTGTCTGGGAGCCTTGATATTATTCATCTTACTACCTATATATACTATTATTCCTCATAATATTTTGGGTTTCTTCCTCGTATAGTCTTTTGGATAGACTTACATGTATAAATTGAAAATGGTTTACAAATGCACATTTAAGTGTAGTATTTAAATGTTAAGTTAATCTCAGTAAAAGTGAATGGTACAACCTTGAATCGATATAATCTCAAAAGCTGGACCTTAATCCACACTGAGTAAATTTTTATAATTTACTCACGTTCCACGGTTGGTTGTGGGGTCCAGGTAAGGAGCAGAAGTTCATTTGCTGTCCAGAGGAGAGCGTTAGGATGGAGTCCCCAGCGTCTTCCGTTTTGAGGATCACTTCATTTGTTTCCTTTTTATTCCTTTGTTAGGATTAGTTTGTAGTAGGTTAGTTAGGGTCGATCCCACATCCTTTGATGGGATCGTCCTCCTCTGTATGTATTTTATTTTTGTTTAGCTTTCGCTGTAAACTTTGTGTTCAGACGCTGGATTTTATATATATGTATTTGTTGGATGTTCATGTATTGTGTGTGAAATGTGTGCTTTTCCTTAAATTAAGTATGATAAACTATTCTTATTTATACTTTCGAGTGGTCAACTAAGCCTTTCGTGTACTTGTAAATCAAGTACACGCGGCGGGATTAACACCCCTAAACTAGTCATTATTTCTGGGGTGTGACAAAGTCACTAAATTGTGAACTCCTAGCTTGAGTGTTGTTGTCAAATATGGTAGTGAACTTCTAAACTATTTAATTTAAACTAAATCTAAATTAACTCTAAATTAAACAAGACTTGGAATAAATTCATAATAAACCCTACGTAAAAGCATGCATAATTTAGCCTTATCACCTACATATATACCTCAGGGATACAAACCAGGAAGATCATCTAAACTCTCCCCAAGCTTTCAAGCACACATTTGAGCATCAGAAATGGCACTAAAGCCTTCTCATATAGCTGTCTAACCTGAGAGACTTAGGATAGCTATAGTCATCTAATTGTCGATCCGAGAACACTTATTTTGTTAGCTTTCTTAGCCTTTTGATGCACTACATTGTGTTGTCAAGTAGTGCATCCTTGTTCTTGATTGTGTTGTCAATCAGACCTTTTACCTTGTAGAGTGGTGTAACCCTTGCATAGGTTTTAGAAATCTAAGATTGGTTTGCTTATGTGAGAAGAAACCAAACATAGATTTCGCAATTATAAAAACTCTTATTCTTTAGTGGATTCGGTCTCGAAAGGAAGTTTTGATTCTGAGAGTTCCGTGGACGTTGGCCTAGTTTGTTTCTAGATCCAACCACATTACATCGCGTGCTCTTGTGTTATCTTGCTCTTTACTCTCTCTTTACTATACTTGCACTTTGTTATCTTGATTTGCTCTATTACTCTTAGTACTTGCTAGCTTGTGAATTTAGTTAGGTGATTAAGGCTTAAAATTTTGAATTGTAATTATTAAAAATGCTTTTGCACTAGCACTTGACCTTAGAATCCATTCTAACAATCTCTAGCTAGTTCTAAAGCTAAAGTTTGTAAGGTTTCAAAGATGAACATAGCCCAAAAAGACGCTATCACAGAACTATTAAGTTTGACTCGATCAATTGCATTTTTTAGTCTATGGTTCCTTGGAAATCTTAAGAATTGTTGTCCATTTTCTCCTCTTGTACGGAATCCCCTGCAAAAATACAAAATACAAATAAAAAACAATTAATACTCTACAATGCAATGTAAAATGCCAAAAAATAGATTAAATAACATATCCTTTTTTAAGATGAGAAACTGATCTCTCTCTTTAAGTTGAAACACTTGACTTTCATCAAGTGCTTTGATAGGTGTAACCAACGATTCTATGGTTGGGTTTTCATCTATCAGTCGTGTTTCACCTATAAAAGTGACAAAATAATTTTGATTAGCTCACCATGTCATGCTATATTAGAATAGTAAACTACTTTAAAGGTATGAACGTATCATAATTGGTACTCTTATGTGGGTGATATATAAGATAGTATTTTATACTTATTTTGATTTTCTCACCATTTCGCATCTTGTGGGGTTTGGATGAAGAATCGACAATGGAAGCTTATCCTATATTGATTTAACTATTCTCAACTATTTTCAACTATCAAACTTGTAAATCCTCTAACTACCAAACAACATGAATATTTTTCTAACTAGACAATTGTAGGAACTAACAAAATAAATAAAAAATTACCTCTTAAAAGAGAGTGGACATGGATCTGGCAGAGAATTACCTACAAAAAATACATAAATAAGTAGCAAGATAATTACATAGAATTGCTCGCAAGGTGTTTGTGAAGCTTTCTAGACAACTTGTGCATTCCTATCTAGAGTTGGTTTCATTCGCACTCATTTTCTGATCAGCGAGAGAGAAAAAAACACCAGTGGCCCGTATCTTTTGTATGTACTTTAAAATGCCTTCAACTACAAAACTCACAGAATTACAAACTAGTACAATACTTGACGTAGGTGAAGAATGGTGAAAATTCAACAGAAATTAAAAAGTCTGCTTTCACCTTAAAGAGCTCAAGTGTTTCATACTAAAAATAGGTTATTTAATTTATTTTTAACTTAGATAACAGATTTATCTTCATACGTAGAGGCTTTTGTTCATTTAAGGTCCTTGTAAATAAAAGATTTATAATTATACAAAAGCGTGATTTCCTATTAGAATGTTTCCCAAGAAATTATTTCACTCTTTTGGCGGGACATATATTGTCGCCAAATAGAGCAGGTATTTCAAGGGAAAGAACCTAACATGAGAGGATGATACTGTATCAAAGTAAACATGTACTAAAGGAATAAAAACCTATACCTATGAAAATGAATCTACTATCTAAGTGAAAAAAAATCAGTTAATTAATTATTCTTTAGGGTGAAACATAGGAGATCTTAGGGTGAAACCAGACCTCTTAATTTCTATCGTTAGATTTTCATCATATTTCACATACATCAAGTATTGTACTTATTTGTTTTTCTGTGTGTTTTATAGTTTAAGGACCATTTAAAGTACATAGAAAGCATACGAGTCACTGGTGTTTTATCTCTAGCTGATCAGTTAATGAGAGCAAATAAAATCAACTCTAGAGAGGAATGCACGATTTGTCTAGAAAACTTTACAAACACCTTGCGAGCAATTCTATGTAGTTATTTTGTTACTTATTTATTTCCACTCTTCTTGCATATTGCATCTTCATATTTCTTTTATCAAAAGATAAATGATCTTAAACTATTGAATTCCTAACAGCATTGCACTCACGTTCTAATACTTTTTTTTACAAAAAAAATTGTTGTTGTTTGCTTGCACATTTAACTATTAAACTATTGTAGGAGCTAACAAAATAAAAAAATACTTCCTAAAAGAAGAGAGGGCAGACGATGCGGCGAGATGAGAAAAACATAACAACGTTCATCAGCGAGAAGAAAAACACGAGATCGATGGGAAACATGGATGATCTGGCGGAGTCGATCATTCTCATGTCCATAACATCTTTGTCACCTAAGCACGACATACCAAATATTGAAGAATTGGACTGTTAGGATGTGAACAAATTACAAACAACAAATAAAATCAAAATAGAAGAGGCTGCATGCAAATTACAAATTGCTAGAAATAATTGCATGCAAATTACAAATTGCTAGAAGAGGCTAAATGCAATACTACTTTAAATCCTAAACTCTAAACCTTAAATAGACTTGACCCATAACAAAAATCACGTCACAAATTATGAAAAGAATAAAGTGTTCAAGTAATAATCTAACTTATTTAACAGAAAACATCACAAAGTACCATGCAACAAAGTTATAACTTATTTAGTTCCCCCAAAAACATCTTGCAAAGTACCATGCAACAAAGTGTTCGATACTATTGACACATTACCATGCCCCTAAACAAAGTGTTCAATACTACTAACAAAAAACACATCACAACACAAAGTACATGACAAACACAATTTGTATCTACCTATTGCTAGGGTTTAGGGTGCCAATTGACAAAAAAATCTCATGTTGTTTTTAGTTAATTTTGTTTAATTTAGGTTAGAAATACGCAAGTTCGTGTTACTGACCTTTGTTTGTGTTATGATACATGCACGAGAAGAATCGAGCCAAGAAAATTTCGGAATCGAACTCTATATGGAAAGCAACACGAAATGGTGCATTTATGCACATGTTTGTGGGCCACATGAGCCTCATTGCGGAACGCAGACCTGACCAACAAGTTTGGAAAATGGTTAGCTTCTTAAGAATTGTTTGCGGGTCCTGACCATATCTCTGCGGGACGCAAAACATAATCGTGGAAAATAAAAAAAAAGACAGCCCATAACAAATCCTTGATTGTGGGTCGCAAACCAGTTGATGCGCAGAAACACAAATCTGACCAGTTTCTATTTGAAATGTTTGCGGGCCACAAAGGTGGCGTTTGAATCCCATAACTGCCAATCTCCAAACGTCACCGATCTAGTCGAGTGGTTCTCTAGGCAAGAATCTACACACCTTTTCTATGAGCGGAGGACAAATAGGCAGGTAAGAGGGCTTTTTATCAACTTCACATAGCGTACCTTGGTCATGGTAGCCCAAGGAACGTCCGAGGAACAACTTGCAGCCCTCTGTGCGAAACGAGACAGCATCGTTCGAGAACTCCAAAATAAACTGGCTGCTGCACAAGCAAGAGCACAGTCGCAGGCAATCCGAATCATCCACTCCGGGACTACACTGCCCGAGAACGGATGAGATTCACTTGGGGTACACTACTACAAACATCCTAGCGGAGGAATACCAAATTTTGCCGAGATGGGTTATTATGGTTCAAAGGCATGTGTTTCATGGGTTGCCGCATGAGGACACAACCCAACACCTTGCCAACTTTGAGGAGATTTGTAGCACCATCAAGGTCGGTACTATCTCGGATGAAGACTTGAAGCAAATGTCATTTACCTTCTCTTTAGCAGACAAAGCAAACAGCTGGATCCGAGGGCAAAAACCGAAAAATATGGACACATGGTCCTCAAAAAATTCTTCTCGCCCTAAAAAACTAATAACATTCGATACCAAATACATAACTTCTGACAGCGAACTGATGAATCAATGTCCAAGACATGGGACCGGTTCAACAAGTTGCAGCGGAGTTGCCCTCACCACAACATCGAGTCGCAGTCTCTTCTCCAAATTTTGTATATTGGACTAATGCCTCACGACAAAGGGATGTTAGATGCGGCTGTTGGAATAGTTTAGTCAACAAGGAAGTAATGGATGGCTTCAAGCTAATTGATGACATGACCTTGAATCAAATCTAGTGGCATAACCCGCGAGACACACCAATTTTGTTGCACAAGAGAGTACGCGAGATGGACACAAACACCAAACTTGCCGCATTGAACCACAAGATTGATGAACTAAGCGTCAAGTTGATAAATTCTTCTCCTCGCCCTTGTAATTTTTGCGATGGTGCAGACCATTTGAAATCAATTGTGGGCTAGGTGTAAGGAATGATGTGATTGAGGATGTCAATGTTGTAAACCAATGCAATTTTAGGCCTAACAACAATTCCTACTGCAACATGTATAACCTAGAATGGAGGAATCACCCAAATTTCAGTTGGAAAAAAAATGACACACAACCCGCCCAAAGTAATACCAACCAAGGAAACCAAGGTTTTAATCGCCAATATCAAGGGTTTGGTAACCAAAGGTACGATTTCGAGCCATATGTCCAAATTTTCAACCAATGTTCAATTAGCAACTCTCAACCAAAGTCAAACCTAGAGATAATCTTAGAGACTTTCATGAAAAACCAAAACAAAAAATTTGAGGAGTTGAAAGATGGTTTAAATGCCACACAAACCAAGGTAGACTTGTTGACCACTCAAAATAAGGTGCTTGAAACCCAAGTGGCTCGACAAGCCTCTCACTTTGCACGTCCATCGGGTACTTTGCCAACTAAACCGAACCCAAATTCAAAAGATGTGAAGGCTGTTTGTCACATGCTCTAAACTCAATACGAGGATCCGCCCATGCCAGAGGATTGATATGTGCAACCTGCAAGCGGTGACAAGCAACACGATGATGATGGGATCTCCACAATCAAGGAAAAAGCCTCAAAAGAATATGAAAGGCCATCCTATACCACAAGGGTGTGCCTTCTAAGGTAAGCACAGAGGTACCCCGTACAAGTACGCATCTTTTCCTTCTAAACTTTCTAAGGACAAGGAAAAGACCGAGAAGCAATTTTCCAAATTTTTTGAGGTCTTGAAACAATTACATATCAACCTGCCCCTTACCGAGGTAATTACTCAAATGCCTATCTATGCCAAGTTCTTTAAGAACATACATTCAAATAAGTGTAGATTAGAAGAAGTTCAAGTTGTAACCTAGACCAATTTGCCTAAAAAGTTGGACGATCCCGGTAAATTTGCAATTCCATGCTCAATTGGAAATGTCCAATTCAAGAAAGCATTGTGCAACTTGGGTGCAAGTGTGAGTCTAATGTCCAAGTTGATATTTGATAAGATAGGGGTATGTGAACTTTTTTTTTTGAAAAAAAGTAGGGCCAATGCCTGCCTGTTTCTTTAAAACAGCAAAGTTCATACATCCAAGGTACCTAATTGTTTTTGCGAGAAGCAAAAACTAAAAGTTTGACTAAAGTACTACATAGCTAACTCTATTACATCCATATTTCATCAAAAAAAAAATACTCAGTATTTCCTCCAGTATCTTCTTCTACTTCTTCACCATCTTACATGTTCTCAACGCATGGTACCAAGTTCTTAAACAAAACAAAGTATTAGAAAACACAAACAGACACAGCAAAACATACAACCAAATTCAAATTTTCAAAAAATGTCAAGTCCCTTCAATTCGAAGTAGGTCTGAGCCAAACATGGGCTCCATGACCCTGAGAGCTGAATCCATCTTATCCATCACCATCAGGCTTTCTCTGCCTATGGTAGGTTCTCTCAAATCCTGAACATCCTGCGGTAAAATCAGATTGAGTTTTAAGAAAGTAGAATTATAGTTGTGTTTACACCAATACCTCAGAGTACCGATTATTTGAGATGCAACACCCAAAACACTTTTTGGCTTCTTATCAGTAAAACATCTTTTGTTCCTCTCTAACCAAACAGTCCAAATAACGGCACCTCTAATTAACTCTACTAACAGTAACTCTTTCAAAGGAATCATGGCATCAATTTTCCATAGATCTTCTAGGGAATTACCACTAAATTCAAAATTATTGTATCTTCCTATTCATTTCCATATTTCATTAATGAAAGGGCAACTAACAAAGATATGATCTATGTTTTCTGTCTGATTGCAAAACACACAATTTGTATCACCATCCCATCCTTTTTTTTTTGTAGAAATTCCTTTGTAAATACTCTCTTTCTTCTTACTAACCACATGAACACCTTAATTTTTAAGGGTAATTTGGATTTCCAAATCACATCAAAGAAGGAGTTTTTGTAACCTCCAAACTCTAACCACTGGTACATAGCATGTACCGAAAATTTCTCTGAGTAATCCCATCTCAGATGATTGAATCACTTTGAGAGGGATTAATTTTTACATCTTGGATAATGGCCTTTAACTTTACCCATTCTTGACCTAACAAACCAACTGTCTATTAAATTTTAATCCTATATCACTCTTAGCAAACACTTTACCTACTGTTATATTAGGGTCTGAACAAGCAATGAATAGGTTGGAGAAAAGGAGAGAGAAGGATAACTCCCCTTTCCATCTATCTGTCTAGAAGAGAATATTATTGCCATTTTCTAATTTCTTATTAACACTAGTTGACATAACATAGTTTAATGAGTATACACTTTTCCAAAATGGTGAAAAGTGGCTAGAGTTAGATCTATTTCTATACTTTGAATATATAATTTCCTTCCACAACCCTTTATGTGGGATCATAATACCTATACCACCATTTAACTAGCAAAGCTTTGTTGATTAAATCTAAATCCATCACACCTAACTCTCCTTGGTCTTTACTTTTACACACTGTAGACCATGCTACCAATGTCATTTTTTTCCTTGTAGTATTGCCTCCAAACCATAAAAATTTCCTTCTAATCCTATCAATTCTTAACCTGACATTTACTGGCAGTCTATAAAGCGAAAGCCAGTATAAGGGAACTACTGTAAGAACTGCATTTAGCATAGTTAATCTACCATCTAATGAAAGAAATTTTCCTTGCCAACAAGGTAACTTTTTTTCTATCTTCTCTATTAAGGAATTCCAATCAGAAGTACTTAAAATTTTCCAATGTAAAGGGACACCTAAGTATTTAATAGGAAGAGATGATTCATTACAGCCCAATACTCTAGCTAAGTGAGAGCTGTATTTTTTATCAAGATTTAGAGGGATCATCTCACATTTTTCAAAATTAATTTTTAGGCCTGATAGGTTTTCAAACCCTACAAGGATCCATTTTAAAGCTTGAATTTCTTTCAAGTCTGCTTTGATAAATAGCAATGTATCATCAGCAAAGTAAAGGTTTAAAATATTATCTATTTGATCAAACTCACCCATACCTTGTAAATATCTAGCTTCCCTAGCTTTAACTAACAAAATGTTGAGTGAGTCAGCTATCAAATCAAACAAGAAAGGTGATATTGGATCTCCTTGCCTAACACCTCTTTTGCAAAAGAAGTATTCTCCTAAGTATCCATTGAAATCAATGCAAGTTTTACTACCTTGAAGAATCATTCTAATCCAACTTATTCAAGTTGAGTTAAAGCCTCTTCCTTCCAATACTTTTAGAAGGAAGTTTCAATTCACTCTATCAAATGCTTTTTCGAAATCTATTTTAAATAGAATACCTTTAGTTTTGCTAACTCTAATCTTATGAAGAATTTCATGAGTTGAAACAACATTGTCTAAAATAAACCTGCCTTTTATATAAGCAGTTTGAGACTGATCAATAAGCTGATCCATGACAGGAGCTAATCTATTAGCAAGTAATTTTGTAATAATCTTAAAGCTGCAATTGATAAGACTTATATGCCTAAAATTTTTAATCAAAATGGCATCAGATTTTTTAGGAATAAGACAGATGGATGCCATATTTAATCTAGCTATTTCTAGTTTACCAGAGTAGAAAGCTGAAACTAACTCCATAATATCATCTTTTACTAAATTCCAGAATGTCTGATAAAATAAGAAAGACATTCCATTTGGACCCAGTGCTTTATTATGATTGCACATAAAAACTATTTGTTTAACCTCCTCATAAGAAAAAGATAAAGTAAGATTGTCTGCTTGAGTTGGAGTAAGCTTGTTGCTGACAGGCCAAAAATCTTTTACAAGATAAATCATTCTGTCTTATTCTTTTCTTAAAAGATTTCTATAAAGCTGGTAATATGCCTTTCTAGTTTTTTAAGATTATATTCTACTTCATTGTCTATCTCTAAAGAGAGAATTAGATTCTGTTTCTTTCTATTATTAGCAACTGAATGAAAGAATTTAGTATTCTTATCACCCTCAAGATGCCATTTAAGCTTGGCTCTCTGTTGCCAATAGATTTCTTCTTCATCATAGATTCTATCTAAGGAAGATAAACAGTGATTCCACTGATCAAATTCATGGCTTTCTAACTCTCTAACTTCCTGAATCAATTCATATTCATTAATTTTTTGAGAATATTCAATCTTTTGTTTTTTTATTAGCTCTTAAGTTTTTATCCCATCCTTTCAATTTCTTCCTAATAAATTGCAATTTGAGTCTCCAGCTATTACCTACATCATCAATATTAAGTGGAAAAGACTTCCACCATCTACACATGAGTTCAGAAATTTTTTCTTGTTCTAACCAAAAATTTTCAAATCTAATAGGTTTATTTAAAATTCTTTTGGAATTATTAGTGGATATTACTAAAGGGTTATGGTCAGACAATACTCTAGGCAGAGAAGTGATAAGATTGTTTGGATAATGATCATACCAATCAGAAGAACATAATACTCTGTCTAATAGGGCAAAGCTCTTAGAAGTTACTGATTTTGCCCATGTAAATTTTCTATCTATGAGATGTAATTCCATCAGTTCTAGCTTAGAAATGAGATTATTGAACCTATTTGAAACTACGCGATCATATGAAGAACCTTGTTTTTCACTTTTTCTCCTAATCATGTTGAAATCACCACAAATTAACCAAGCTGGATGAGATAACTTTGAATGAATATCTTCCACTTCTTCTAAGAAAGGTTACTGAATTTTCTTAAAACAGGGCCATATACAGTTGTGAAGAATCATATGAACTGCTCTTCCTTATTACACAATTTAATAGTAATTGAAAAATCTGAGATTTGGAAATCTAATAATTCATATTTATTAGTATCATAGCCTAAAAGAATTCCTCCTGAATTTCCTATTGAGGTTTTGGAAATCCAACTCATATAGCTAGTCTCCAAATTTTCTAAAATTCTTTTTCTAAATTCTTCTTTTTTAGTTTCCTGAATAGCAACTATATCTGCATCATGCTTTACTAAAAGCTCCTTAAGTAAGGATCTTTTCTTTAACTGACCTAAACCTCTGCAATTCCAATTAAGAATCTGTACCATGATTATTTTCTAAAGAACTATCTAAATTATCTAAGAGTTCCTTACTGATATCCAGCAATTCATTTTTTTTTTTTCCTAAAATCTATTTTGGATTGCTCCTCAACTAATGGTTCTAAGGTAGAAATAAATTTGTCTCTAAATACTTTTCTAAATTTATTAACTACCTCCATTCTAATGTCTTCTGTTGGTCCTAGAGAGAAGCCACAGACTTCAAACTTTCTTACAACATCTGAATCAGAATAATCAGTAAACGGAAAATTATCTAGAAGACAGGAAGATTTACCTGAGCTCTTGCCCCTTCCTCTACCCTTTGCCTTGGTTTTCATTTGAATCCTTAGACTATGCCTGTCAGGACCAGAGCCTCTGCCAGAAGCTCTACCCCCTGAGCCAGATGAAATGACCAGGCAGGGGCGGATCCAGAGGCTTTTTAAGCCCGGGCACAATTAAGCCCGGGCACTGAGGTTGAGATCAAGCCCGGGCACAAACCCGCTAAAACCCACTAAAATATCATTAAAAACTCATTTTTCACTAAAAAATAACTAAAAATACATCAAATTTTGCGTTTTTTGAAAATCAACCCCGGGCAAGTAAGCATGGGTCCGCCCCTATGACCAGGGCAGAGGAAGGGTTTGTTACTATCTCCTCTAAAATGTCCTCATCCTCTCCTTGAGGAACATCTTCATCAGCTTTATCTCTCTCTTCATCATAGGCTAACTGAGGGGCTAACTGAGAGCTTGATTCACCCTGAGTAAATGCTGTATCATTTTTCTCAGAGTGAGTATCCTGATTAACATTGTTAGAAGATAAAGTTTGTCTGAAGAAGGAGAAGGAGATAAAGAGTCAGATTCTAAGGAAGATGAAGGAGAGACTTGCCAGTGTGCACTGGCATCAACCCATTTAACAGACTTTTTACCTGAGGCAGAGTAAGATACTTCTTTTAAGAGCTTGTGATGAATAGGGATAGTATTTGGTGGATGTTGTTGCTGAACCCATGGATCCCATTCTAAAGAAGAATCATCAGAAGTTACCTGCTTACCTTTATCAAAAGCACTTTTATCAGAAGTATTTTCTGGGTTTTTGCTTGTATATGAGGGCTTAGAAGGGGGTTTGGGAGGGAGATTGCTTGGGTTGGAAGGTGGATTTTTAGATTTCCATGTGGTTTTAGGATGCCCTTTACCCCATGGATCTTCACTGGATCCTCCATCCATATTTTCAGTATCTATTTCAATGTTCAAGAAGTAAAACTTCTTTCCTGAATCTGTGTCAAACAGCATGTGTCTCCCCTTTGGGATAACATTCAGGTTAGAAACTCCTAGTTTCATTCTTAGAACCGTAAAATCTACATGAGATTTACTAACATAATCAATTTCAATAAAAAAACCTCCTAACTCAAATGTTATCCTATTGAACTCATGCTCTTTCCAGAGCTCATAAGGGGTAGGTGAACTTAAGCCAACCCGAATTTCATTCAAATGACGAACCAATCGGTCAAATTGCCAATAGGAATCGTAGAGGACATGCCTATTCAAATTGGCAAGTATTTTGTACTAATTGACTTTGTCATAATTGAAATGATGGAGGACTCACAAACTCCATTGTTATTGGGAATACCATTCTTGAATACCGCTAAGATGGTGATTGATGTTCATGAAGGGATGATTTCCTTCAAGATTGGTGAAGAAAAGATCACCTTTCATGTCAATCAATCTCTCAAATATCCCTCTAATGACATGTCTATTTTCAGGGTTAACGTGATTGAAACTTTGGTTCAAGAAGAAGTATTTTCAGCAGAAGATGCAAGCCAATTGGATCAAATTCTGGAAATTTTGGACTCGGCAACAAAATATGAAGAATCCGAGCCAATTATGACATGTTTGCGGGCCACAAGAGATGGCTTCCAATGCTAAATTGGCTGCTCAAGCCTCACTTTCAGCCCTGGACCCCAATTGTGCACCAAAACCCGTATTCTCAACAGAACACTTGGGCAGGAGCAACTTCTCAAGAACTATTTGTGGGTCGTAACCCTATCTCTGTGGGCCGTAAAGAATAATCGTGGAAAATGAACAAAATATAGCCCATAACAGATCCTTTATTGTGGGCCGCAAACCAGTTGATGAGCAAAAACACATATCTTACCAGTTTCTGTTTGAAATGTTTGCGAGTCGCAGGATCCCATTTACGGGCCACAAAGGCAATATCCGAATCCCATAACTGCCAATCTATAAAAGGGTTTCATGGGGTATTTTTTGGGATCTCTCCTATTTTGAATTTTGGATCTTTTTGGAGGGATTTTAGGAGAGAGAACAGAGGGTCTTGGTAGAGAAGAACAAGGGGGAAAGAAGTGAAAATCACTAAAGATTAGCGTCTGCAGATTTTATCTTTTTCCTCTTCTCCTTATTTGGTTAGAATTGATTATGTATCTTGTATTTAGTTGTGCCATGAGAGGCTAATTCCCTCTCTAGAGTCAAGGGTTGTATCATGAAACTTGCTTCATAGTTCAATATTTTTTTAGAATCAATTGTTGCTTGTTGATGTTTCTTTGACTTAATTCTTATTTTTGTTGGATGATTTGAGATTGCGATATTTTGAATTGTCCCTTAGACCAAAAATAAACTAAGCCCTAATCAAGTCCGAGGGAAAATATCAGAGACTTAGATAGTAATTAGAACTCCCTTGTGATTTGTGAAATACATAGTTGCTAAGCAAATTGACTTGTAAATCTTAATTTGACTTGTGTCTTAATCTAGATTGAATTGGTGTAATATGCAGATATGACACCGAGTTGATTTAGGTATAGTGTTAAAAAAGTTAATACCCTCCTTAATGCTATAATTAGACGTCATTAACCACATCTGGAACAATTGAGACAATTTTCATTAGTCTTTCAAGCAAGTGAATTGAGAATCCAGAAGCCCTAGAATCTCTTTATCTTGACTAAACACCTTTTTTGTTTTATTTTGTCACTTAGTTAATTGCTGCCTTTCAATTTTTAAAGTCGCCAAATTATTCTCCCTAGTCCTTGGATTTAAATTACATAGGTCAATCAAGAGGGTTAAGTTGTCCTTGTGGAATTGATACCTCAAGTACCGCATCGATTAGGTTGTATGCTTGCAACCTTTTAAATCGGTATTTTTATTTTAAAACTTGTATTAATCACCACACACAAATAATCAATCAATACCATGCTCCTAAATAGACCCGACTCATAACAAAAATCCCCTCACAAAGTGTTTAAGTAATAAGTTCTAACTTATTTAGTTTAATAAAAAGATAGTGCTAGTGGCACTTCACACAGAAAATAAAGCCAAAGTAAAAAACAATTACCTGAAGGTGGCGAGAGAAGAACAACACAAGAGGTAGAGCTAGCAGTTAGGGGGGAAAGACAGGAAAAAATCGATCAGATGAGATCACCTCCACACCTCTAACAAAGATTGATCTTCTAGAGGTGTGGAGGCGCAAGAGGAGGATAAGGAGAGGCAAAATTAAGAAAGTTGAGAAGGTGGCTAGAGGAGGAAGAAGAAGAGAGGTGAAGACAAAAGACGAAGACACTGTTTTTTATACATAAGATTGTGATATGGCAACAATTATTAAATATTAACCATTATTTTCAGTCTAGATAGGGGCAATGACTGTTTAAAATAAATGTGCCTTAGAATTTTAGTAAAAAATAATTTTGAAAAGTTCAGACAACGTTGTCTGTAAATAATCATTGCCTTATCTCACCATAAAACAACAGTTATTTAAAATAATTATTGTCTTATCTTTTCGAAATAAATTCTACTTATGCCAACAGTGTCTTACAAAATCTCCTTCGATCGTTATTTTATGAGTGTTACTGAATCTCCTTCTGTTTTAGTGATTTAGCAATAGATACAATCAAATATTAAATTAATAAAACTTGTATGCCAAGAAGTGAAGCAGACAATAGAACTTGAATGCCACATATATATCCGCATACAAGATCCTATTAGATTTATTAGATAAATAAATAAATAAATAATCCATGTACTGTATATCCTAATGATATAATTTTGTTTCAATCCTGGCCTTAATCATGATGATCAAGCCCATTTCACTATTGTGTTGTTAGCTAGCTCTTTGCTCCTATCTCTGCTACATTACTAAGCATTTAAGATGTCTGATCCGACAACGGTTAGGATTTCTTCTCAATTTTTTCGAACAGATATGAGTCGTCCGATGGCGTTTTTTTTCAAATTTGCGGCGTTAGTTCTGATGTTGGGTGTAGAAGCTCAAAAATATTCTTTATTGTACTTCGAAGCGGGTCGTTTTGCCAAATATATTAATACAATGGCCGCATAATATCCCATCACATCGCATTTGTTGCGCCGTGCCCTAGAACTCAGAGATTCGTCGTTTTCCCCTTTCTCTCTCTCCCGCTCCCGCTCCTCTCCATGGAGACAGATCGCCGAAACCCTCCATTGTCGCATCTGTCTAGGTCTCTTGTAGTTCTCTCCTCCTTCCTTCATTGTCCCTCTATCTCTCCCTCTCTCACTTGCTCTAGATCTGATCAGACCCGCCCCACCGTCTCTCTTGCTCTGCGTTGTCTCTGCGCTGTTACTTAAAAGGACGATTCTTCCCAGGCAGAGTTTTCTCCTCATCTTCTCTCTCTTTTCTTCTCTGACCATTTTTTCTCCTTCACCTCTCGCAACCTCTCATGCACGAGGCCTCAACCTCAACTCCACTTCATACAAATTCCAGTTTCTTCTCTCTCAAAGGTAATTCGCGCCTTCACAAAATCTCGTCGATCAAAACCTGCTTCGCCACTGTCGTGAAGGCCAACTTTGGTTTCTCATTGAGGCCCTTCTATGCTGGAAGACAAGGAAGAATCGCCATGTCCCTTCGCTCATTGAGGCTTCATCAAATCTGGTCTTTCCTCTCTCCCCACATACCGACATCCTCCATTCCATTGGTTTCACTCAGTAGTTTACCATAACCCAGTTCAACAATTTCCAGATTTCTATCCCAGCCACCGACGTAGTCCTCGGACTTGGCTCTCACTGGAATATCTTCTAACATGATGGATTTGAAGTTCGTTTGCTCTTGCTGTCGGCATGATCAGATAGATGACCGTCTGAAGAAGGTCGCCTCCATGTCATTAAAGTTGATGCCAAGGACGGCACTACCCAATGGATTTTTTTTAAGAATTTGAGTACTATTTGGTAAGATTTGGTTTCTTCTCAAATTGACAATCGGACACACACAATATTTAGTTCTGAAGATTTTTTTTCTTATTGACAACTGATCAAGCCAATATTCAAGACAGAAATGTGAAATATTTTAGAGTCTTATGTAAGAAAAAGGATATTTTTTTTCCTTTTTGGTTGACAGAAGGAATGGAGTACAAAATGAAATTCTATCTATTTTGTGAGGTACGTGTTTGCTTGCTGACATATTCTCAGCATGTAAAATGATGTTTTCTCAATGAATATAGAAAAGACTTTTTACTCGGAAAATCTCCTACCATTATAAAAATAAATGTGATGTTCCAACCAGTTGGTTCACCTTATGTATTTGAACTAATGCCCGAAATAAATGAAATGTTTCCATTTTTTCCGTTACAGATAGTGAGAATGCCATGGATTGTTGGGTAATTAGGTTAACTCATTTGTCAGTAAATGAGTTTTTTTTAGCAACTTGACCTGGATTGTTGCCACGTGACCGACCATAAAGATTTTAAAACTTCAATGATGTCTATGTACTCTCCAGTCTCCATGCAAGGTTGACTTCTACTAGATGAAAATGTAACTTATAATTACTTTTTCTCTCTTTGATTCATTCATGTCTTATTTTAATCTGGTATATCATATAACTATTACAAGTAATTTTTATGTACCGTCTCTACAATCTGATAGATGAGTTAATTCCTTCTCTTTTAGTGTGATTTTAGTACATGTATTGGTAATCACTCTGGTTTTTTTCTTTGCCCATACAGTTGTTCTAATCTCCAAAAACCACAAAAGGAGCTTGATGGCAAAGCATGTGCCAGAGTTGGTCAGAGTTGCCTAATGGCTCTTTATGATGCCTTGTTTAGTAAGGTGAAAGTTTATTTTTTATAATTGTTTTTACTTTGTATTTCAACCTTATATTCTCAGTTATTTTATGTTGCAGCAATTGAATTGTAGCTTGGTGTGGCATCATCTCATCTTATTGTGCCTGATAGCGATTTCAAGGATCTTGGATTTTGAAACAAAGCCAGTCATACTGTGAACTCCCTATAGACTTAATATAATTATTGTGTAAGTATACTTTCCAACAAGAATCTTGAATTGGAGGGGTCAGTTAGGCAACCTAATCTGGCTATATCCAACCACTAGAGTTATGTGTAGCTCAAGAAAAGGTGAAAATTTCTTGTTCGATTTTTTCATGATAGAATTTGTTCTTATTGTATGTGATTTCAAGGTTGAACCAAGAGTGCAGCCGCTACTGACTTATTTACGTGAATGCATTTGCTTTGCTTTTAAAACATTAGTAGCTCCCTTTATGATGATTATTTTCAGTCATTGAATTATTTATTAATGAAAGAAAAAAATCGTAATGGTCAATTAAAACCTTAGTAAACTTGCACCATGACTGTAATTTTTAATTTCTGATATGAATTATTTTTATAGGCTCACATGTATTGAATATGCTTTTATCTCTATTAAAGCCTTAGTAAACCAAGATTTTTCTTTTGTGGTGTCAGCTGCCAGAATCACATTGGAAAGGAGTCAGTTATACACTTGCACTTTATTTACTCCTTAATCATGCATTATTGCTGCCTCAACTAAGGTTATGCATGTGAAATCTCAATGCAAAATTCTTGTGAAAAGCATATCTTGTGAAATTATTTTGATTAATTTATTAAGAACTTGCAAAAAAAATTCAATTAGGCACTGGTCTTACCAGTATTTTTTTACAAAATTAAAGTATTCATTAATTATCATATATGTTTAACTATGATTTTTGAAATAACTTGAACTCACCAATTCTGCAGGTATTGTGCAATATCCTGGAAGGATGAACTTCTCGAAATGTTTAGGGTTATTAACTTGAACTCACCAATTCTGCAGATATAATCTCTTGTCAAGCTATCCAATAAATTACAAACCGAGACAAGAAAGTTGTTGATTGGTTTTCTAATTTTCATTAATAACTTACTTTTGCATCCTTCTTGACAAATAGGGTTTTCCTATTTGTAATCTTAATTACAAAACTATTATTTGGAGTGTAGGACAAATCATGCATGTGGGAGTTTACTGTTTAGAGGTGGATGCATGACTGACTAATGGGTAATGGGAACGACAATCAATGAATAGTGTTTATGTTTGATTCTTACATTTTAATTCTTAGCTTGTCTTTATTTTTAATCAAAGTGAATAGTGTTGGACTTGATATCTTAACTGCAACCTGGTACCAGTATGGGACAATTGCATTTTGCATAAATAGGCTGATATCTTATTTGAAATTATTGAAAAGACTCAGAGAGTAAGAGGAATTCTAGGTGAAATGGATCTGAAAAAGAGAAAGAGATTAAGGGTGCTTTTGGATCATGTCATGATTAGTGCAAAAATAGTGCTATCTAGATTAATGGTTGAAATAGTGGTTACTTTTTGCTATCTAGGTTAGTGCAAAAATAGTGCTAATTTTGTTCTATCTAGGTTAGTGAAATGTTGTTTGGATTGCACATTTGGAGTAGTAAAATAATAAATTATTTTAGTTTTTTTAACGATAATAATAATAAAATAATAAAATATTGATATCAATTTATAATATAATAATAATACAATAATAATAAATGATAATAGTAATAAAATAATAATAATGACAATAATGACAATAAAAATAATTATAATAATACTAATAAAATAATAATTACAATAATAATAATAATAAAATAATGACAACTAAAATAATATTAATAAAATAATAATAATGACAATTGTTATAATAATAAAATAATGATAATTACAATTATAATAATAATAAAATAATAATGACAATTATAATAGTAATAAAATAATCACAATCAAAATAATAAAAAATAATATTAATGACAATTATAATAATAATAAAATAATGATAATTACAATAATAATAAACATAATAATAAAGACAATTATAATAATACTAATAAAATAATAATGACAATAATAATATTAATAAAATAATGACAATTAAAATAATAATAATAAAATAATAATAATACGACCAATAATAATAAAATAATAATAATAATGACAATTATAATAATACTAATAAAATAATAATGACAATAATAATAATAAAAAATAATGACAATTAAAATAATAATAATAAAAAATAATAATAATGACAATAATGACAATAAAAATAATTATAATAATACTAATAAAATAATAATGACAATAATAATAATAATAAAATAATGACAACTAAAATAATATTAATAAAATAATAATAATGACAATTGTTATAATAATAAAATAATGATAATTACAATTATAATAATAATAATAATAAAATAATAATGACAATTATAATAGTAATAAAATAATCACAATCAAAATAATAAAAAATAATATTAATGACAATTATAATAATAATAAAATAATGATTATTACAATAATAATAAACATAATAATAAATACAATTATAATAATACTAATAAAATAATAATGACAATAATAATATTAATAAAATAATGACAATTAAAATAATAATAATATGACCAATAATAATAAAATAATAATAATATTGACAATTATAATAATACTAATAAAATAATAATGACAATAATAATAATAATAAAATAATGACAATTAAAATAATAATAATAATAAAATAATAGTAATAATGGCAATTATAATAATAATAAAATAATAATAATTACAATAATAATAATAAAATAATAATAATGACAATTATAATAATAATAAAATAATAATGACAATAATAATAATAATAAAATAATGACAATTAAAATAATAATAATAATAATATTAAATAATAATAACATCAAGATGATGATTACAATGTAATAAAATAATAATTTTGCTAACCATGACATGTGCTAATTTGCTAATCCTACCATTTTGTTGGATTAGCAAAATAACACTAACCAACACTACTCACAACTTACTAAATAATGTTTGGATTATATTTTTGTGTGGATAGCAACACTTATCCATGGTTAGTGCTATTTTTGGTGATCCAAACACTCCCTAAGAAGTTGAAGTGAGATGGAATTAGAGATTGGAACCTGAGTGCTAATTACAATTATAATTACACGAAAATAATAAGTAACAAGACTAAAAGTCTGGCAGATTCAATTCATTTAGAATTTCTCTAGCTCCGCGCATCGTACATTTTATAATTTCCCCTTTTATTTCTGGCATCAGGCAGGAGACTAGCGAGTGGTTTTTGGGCCGACTAAGGATTTATGCGTAAATTCAACATCATGTTACTTCTATCATTTTTGGGCCTCCAACGTTTCTTCGGTAAAACTAAGAAAAATAAAGGCCTAATTTGTTGAATACGTGGCCATCTCAATTATTCCGGGCTTTGTACAATAGTTTAGTACCAATCAGGACCCAAAAAAAGAAGTTTCATGGTACACAGAAAAGTGTCAATCAGGAGAAATATTGTATGTAAACAGCTCTTTTTGCTGAGCAGGGATTCCTACTTCCTAGTTTGCTATACATTGGTTGAATGCTTGGTCATATAAGTGGCCAGTACACGTTGCATTTGACGCTGACAAGCGCATACAATGATACAATACACATCTTTTATGTCCACTTCGTTTCCACTATTCCATCTACATATATATGCCAGCATCTTAGAGTCGAACAACTGTGCAATATCAGATATTCACAGAAACCACTTGGCAGTATCAAGTATCAACTACCAATAAAAGGTTAACAGTCAGAGAATAGGGTTAGCGACTTAGCGTAGTAGTGTTGTGCACTTTTTGAATAGTTCAAATTTGATCCATAGTCGGTTTATATAAGAGCTGAACTCGTACATTTTCTCATCGGTCCAGTAAGTCGGTTCATCGGATTGGACCAATACTCCAAGGAGCTGATACGTAGATATCATATTTGATATCAACTATTGATATCCATTTTATTATGCATCTTTAGTTGAATTATTATGCAAATTATTTGAGTTATTATGCATGTTATTTTTTGTAATGAAATAGTTATACATGTTGTCGATTTTATTATGCACCTTTAATTGAGTTATCGTGCACATTATTTGAGTTATTATGCATGTTATTTTCTGTAATGAAATAGTTATACATGTTATTTTTTGTACTGAAATAGTTATGGTACAACATGCATAATGACTCAAATAATGTGTATTATAACTCAACTAAATATGCATAATAAAATCGGTATCAATAGTTGATATCAAGTGTGGTATCTACGAAACATTATCCATACTCTAATAATAATAATAATACAATTGTTATTAATTTGGAGGAATCACTTTACAATGTTTATTTCGATAATCTTATCTTGACAATAAAAATTGAAATGTACATGAAAAAACTTTAAAATATAAAGTGTAAGACATACTCTTGAGCTTATAGATTAGCTCTGTTTTCAATTTTGTACGATTTGAGTGTTACTTAATATTCCATCATGAATATATTTACTGTTAAATAGTTGCATTAAACTTGAAGAATTTTGATGGAATATGAAATACACTTAAATCACATCAAATAAAAACACAAATAAAATATAAATTCAAGAATATGTCTATATATCTTTTCTATTTAATTTTTTATGAATTAGCTTGAATTTTCAAAAAAAAAAGTTGTGAAATTGTCAATTTTCTTGCGTGTTATTTGAATTATAAAAGAGAAAATTCTTGATTTTGTTCGTATTATACTCGAATAATGAATTGTGTAACTATTTTTTTGCTCCTGCAATTGATTTGTAACCCACCTTTTCAAAATGTATCATTGGAAGCTAGCCACATGAAAAATGAATTCAGTTCTCTGGAATTCTTATTTGCTGATCGAAAGGTGACCGTGTGATTGAATATGATGATCTTGGCTTCTTGCTTTCAGTCCTCGTTTTTCATTTTCAAGTCGTTTTTAACTGGAAAAAATAATAATAATCGACGACTGAGTTTCTTCAAGTAGACAGGGACTATTCATCTAAAATTTTAAATTAAAGAAAGACAACATAAATGTCGGGGTCACTAATGGAGCAATTAATCGGAACCGTCTAAACTGCCACGAGACATTTTGAAACTATATAAAATTAAAGAGAAAATCTTCTAATTACTAACTTTGCCCTTCGCTACAATCTCTCGCTTTCTTTTTTGTTTTGTCTTATTTCTCTTTTGATATCTCTTTTTTTCTCTTTTATTTTTCTTTCTTCTTTCTTTTTCTTTTTTTTATTGTTCTTTCTTTTTAACGAGAGATTGTTAGAAACGACAAATTTGAGATTAGAATCAGATTTTATTCCGTACTACATAATTTTTTTTCTTCTTTTTTGAAAGTTGGATTCTGAACCACCTAATTAAATTGTGCTATCAGCTGAAAGTAATAATTTGAATGATTTGAATACAATCAATGAATAAAAAATGAATTATAATGAAAACAACAATTAAGACAAATATTGATAGAACTTGATTGATCCAAGATCTTCTAGAGAATCACTAATCCGAAAATTAAATTACATCGGTCCATAGCTATGATCTTCCGCAGAGACACAACCACCGTTGATCACCGAAAGCCTTTAGTCTCCGAGTAATTCTCCTCAAGTTCGATGAAAAGAGCGAGAGAAGTGGCAACGAAAACGTCTTTTGCACAACAAAATACCCGACAATTGCAAGTTCTCAACCAAAGTTTTCTTTATTCACTCCTTAATTATCTTTCCCTTTACAATTTGTTTTGTACGGGCATATAATAATATAAGTGGCCTTAGTATGTCCTTTCATTCTGTACATATGAACCTTGAAGAGAGAGAGAGAGTGCCGATCAATTTAATCTTTTGAATCCACTGTGTCATCTTTATATATATACATCTATCCAGAAGGCACCATCTAATTATGCGTCTGTATATATGCTATATGCCTAATGTATACAATGAACCAAAAAATGGATTATCCGTTGTACATTAAATTAATTAATTAATTAATAATTTTCTTAATGGATATAGAAACCATTTTTATTGAATCTTTAATGGGTAAAAAAAAAAAGAACTTGCTTATATTGGATATTCTCTTATTTGCAGAATATTGTCGTATTAAATTGTATTCTCTAGGGACCAATAGTATAATTGTATTATTCGTATAACTTTATATAATTTAGACCATTACTAAATCATAAAGTTATTAATACGCATTCTACACATTAAAGGCCCTACTTCTCATGACACATATTGAACTCGTAAATAATACTTAATTTGATCATTTCGTAACGGGTCTAATTTAGGGATGACAACGGGTCATACCCACGGGTATTTTACAAACCCCAAACCTGACCTGTCCGGTCTAATTATCATACCCAACTTGCCTGACCTGACAAAACGGGTACCAAAATTGATGGCTGACCCACCCACGGGTATTCTTTTTTAAACCCATGCTTGCCTGACCTGACCCGCTTATGCCACAGGCCACTCATATCTGCCCTTGTCCATCCATACCCAAATCTTTTGCAATGTCAAATAGATTAAAAATATATAGCAATTACACAAAAATTAATATAAATCCAAGCAAAATTAATAGCTCTTGCATAATTCATCCTACTGTCCATAAATTGCATAAAATGTTCCAACATGTCGAAATTAAAAATCTCACAATAGCATAATTAAACATCCTATAATAGTACATAGTCCATGCTAATAATAATACACATAACACATTGAGAATAGAGACTTCATCACAACATAAAAATACAACACAACATAAAATTCACCACTACTATGCTTCTGTTATGACCTGTAAAAAAGTTTAGCAACATCATTAATTTAAGAATGTAATTTGAACTATAGGTTATAAGCTACTATGCATACTGAACTAGAAATTATCATACATAAGCTTGATATTTCATATTCATAGAATTGCAAGAGTTTATGTGAACTTTGGGACAAACTATTTAATTTGAACAAATTGCTAGAACAGACAGTATAATGAGTTAATTATAATTGTAAATATCATGCCAAAATTAAACAGACAATGAAAGGAATATGCAGCTACTAAAAGTACAAATTATTTACCAGAGCTATTTCCTTACTCATTTTAGCCACACAATTGAATTAGAATAATTCAAAAGCAAATCAGGGGTAAATATTACAGATAGAAGTGTGAGGTCAAGAAGAGAAGCAACCTGTAATATTTAATGCCAACAAGTTTGCATCGGTCTAGCAGCAGAGGGAAAGGCGAGATAGAACGAGGACAGGGAGGAGTCGAGGACAGAGGGAAAGGCGAGATAGAACGAGGACAGCGAGGACAGAGGGAAAGGCGAGAGAGAACGAGGACAGGCGAGAGAGAACGAGGACAGCAGCGTCGGTCTGGCGCGTCGATCACAAGGTGACGGGTGGAGGACAACAGCGTCGCGCCGTTTGGCCGTTGCCACTCGCGAGTCGCGCCGTCGTCACTCAGCCAGAGAGAACTTCAAATAGAACGAGAAGAGAGAGAATGAGAGATTGAGATATGGGGACTGCCGACTGGGTTTGAGTTTGGGGTGATAAGGGGTTAACCTAGAAGTGACGGGTGAGATGTACTCTAGCTTATAATCTGACGGTTCACGAGCATCCTGTAGGTATTTGATAAATTCCTTTACCTGACCTTACCCGAATTTTTGCCTGACCAGCTGACCTGACTTGTTAAGCCATCAGGTATATCAGGTAAGGTAACGGGTAAGGCGGGTTGTAAAACCCACCATTTTTAACAATTATAGTAGCAAATAGAATTAATCATTTATTTAAAACATTAATTCTAATCTAACTTAGGAATAATACGAAAAATTTAAATCTTTTCTTTTGTTTGTAACTTGCAAAATTTTGAACGACTTAAGAAAGAAAAATTTATTTAATTAATCTCCACATATAAAGGTGAAAATGATTAAAACCAACATTTGAGTAAAATAAAATAAATAAAAGAATATGTGTTGTGCATATAAGGTAAGACAAAATCATAATTTAATAAATTTAAAATAACAGCTCATGTCACACACAACTTCTCCAACATGAGATGCACCAACACTAATTATTAAATTAGAACAAATAATAAGATAAATTCATGCAATAAAATATAAATTAAGCAAAAAAAAAAAATTATATGAGTTGAATAAATTAATTTATTTTCATCTCAATCTTTTTCAAGTTTTTCGATGTATAACTTTTAATTGCTAAATAAAACAACATACATTAGACTTTTAATTCAGAAATTCAGTATATCGCGTTGTCATAACTCATTTCCGGTTCAAGACAACTAGTCACACTCTTAGACACACAAAACTTACCAAAGCAACTTAGAAACTTATTTATTATTGACAGAATATTTGTAACAATTTGTGTGCGACCTTATACGACTTGATTGCCTAGCAAAATGACCCGTGACATAGTAGACACTATAGTACGAACGGATTGGGAGCCAAGATGATTAATAAAGGCAGTTGACTTAGGAGATAGTACGTGATAGACCTCGACGATCCAATGAGTTACCCTTCTCTCTAGTAGTATACTGGCCACACAAAGCGGCATAAGTTGGCTACACATGTAATCCCCTCTCTCCTTGAGTTCCGCCCCAGTTCACACTCCCCTAGACCACTATCTCTCTCTTTAAACACCCCTCTCCTTTTAGGATCCCCTGCGCCAACTTGAGAAGCCCATTTTCTCAGAAACGACCCGTTGGGTTACAGTTCACTCCTAGTCAGAAACTTGCACATAATTGCTAGTACGACAAGGTCATAAGAAATCCTCCGTTACTTTCGAGACAGCCTTGGATACCTTTTTTTCTTTTCCCTCTTTCGCTGTCACACCCCCTTTCTCTCTCTCTCTCTCTCTCTGCGCAATAAATGCATTCCTTTTTTTTCCCATGTTCTCTCTCTCTCCCTCTTTTTTCTTTGTATCCCGTCCCGAGGCAGTCACCTCAACCCATCTCCTTCCCTTTACCCATTCTCTCACCTTTTGCAGCTCCCACCCTCCTCTTCTCTGACCGAACCCTCAGCTCACATTAATGAGCTGCACTATTGCGCTCTCTCTCTGACCCTCCTCCTTCTTGACTTAGTACCCTGTCACTGTTCTTGCGACACTTCTCGCTCCCTGTTTGCTCCACCCCCTGTCTCGGTCTTGACTATCGAACTAAGCACTCGAGTGCTTGGTGTGACTGCTCGATGGCACCTCACCCGACCCCCTGTTTCCTTGCCTATAAAACGATTGCCTCTCCTCTCCGCTCCTCTTTTGCTCGGTTAGAAACTCATGCGTTGAGTATAGATACGAAATAAATTAGAAAAGAGGCGAATTAAAACACCGGGGCAGGAAGGAGGAGAGGAGCTATACTTTGGGGTGGTGCTTGGCCTCGTGGTTTCCTTGACCCTCGATCGTGACCCCTAAACTCTTACTGGAGATCTAGTCGACTCGGACCCACACACAGGGGACGAGACTGACGCAGCTGCATACGATGCTGAGGTCAGCGTGGACGCAGTCGACCCTCCATTAGAGTAGCTCACGCTTCATTCTAGGTGTGGATTCCTGGGGATTATATTCCTTTCTCTTTTAATAGGACCAACCAGACTTACCTGAATTGAATTGTGGTACCAAACTACCAAACAATAACTGATCAGGCCCGTAGGACTTGAACTGTCATAATTGCATACCGGTAATTGTACCAACTATTGAGACAAACCTGCATCTCATGTCATATGCATTTCATGTTGCATATAAGATCCGATATACGGATCGTATTAGACTATTAGCTACTTATAGGTAGTTGCGTATCAAATATTATTATATATTTTCGTCGGGAGTGATGAGAGTCGGGCCGGTGAGTCTTAGCTAGGACGGATGTAGTCTGGGGGCATCGTGGGGATGGATTACGTACGGTAAACAGATTCGCCCATGGGGTCCATTTCTCGGGATGTCCCTAAGGACATTCGACCACTGCTCACCATCGATGACCATCACTTGGTGGCTCGTAGTGCCAGTTCGAGTGTTTGATTTTCAAGATCCTTACTAGTATAAATATTATAATATCTTCCGTTGAGTGATTAAGGTTCGATTGCTCAGTTTAGAATATGCGTGTCATATGCGACGTATTGGAGCTATTCCGTTCTTATATATTTCTATTTAGCCGATGTTTCGGGATCTCCTAATATTCGAAGGACTTCCTCCTTTGGCCCCTGGTTGGTACAGAGGAAGTCTGGGGCTCTCCTTTGGCCCCTGGTTGGTACAGGGAGTTCCCTTTATTATTGTTACTCAAACGGGTAGTCGGTTCCTTATTTCCGTATGACGGCTGAGACCGAGAGTTTATGTTTATTATTTTCTCTTTGTAAGGTAGGCTTCTCGGTTCGCTTTTGATCGAGTGTGTGCTTTTATAGCCGCTCATGCTATTACTAGGGCGTTTCGTTCTGGAAACTCAGAATTAAGTTAGATTGGCGGCTGATATACTAGACCCGTCTAACGATACCCTTAGATTGGCGGCTGACATACTAGACCCGTCTAAGGGGGCGAATCCTGAAGTCCTACACCCGGGGTTCTAAAATTTGATTCTTTGAACATTTGTCTGGGAGTTTGATATCTTTCCTTATTAGTATTGTATACTACTCCTCATAAATATTTTGGGTTTCTTTCTCGTATCGTCTCTCTGGATAGTTTTAATTAGTTATTTAAATTGATTAATGGTTAAACTAAATACAAGTTAGGTGTAGTAACTTAATATGGGCATTCTCAGTAAATGTGATTGGTCCAACCTTGAATCGGGTATAATCCCAAAGGCTGGACCTTAATCCACACTGAGTAAATTTTTATAATTTACTCACGTTCCACGGTTGGTTGTGGGGTCCAGGTAAGGAGCAGAAGTTCTTTTGCTGCCCAGAGGAGAGCGCTAGGATGGAGTTCCCAGCGTCTTCCGTTTTGAGGATCACTTCAATTGTTTTCTTTTATTCCTTTTTGTTAGGATTAGTGTGTAGTAGGTTAGCTAGGGTCGGTCCCACATCCTTTGATGGGATCGCCCTCTTCAGTATGTATTTTACTTTTGTTTTGCTTCCGCTGAAAACCTTGTATCCAGACGCTGGATTATATATATATGTATTTGTTGGATGATTATGTACTGTGTGAAATGTGTGCTTTTCCTTCAAATTAAGTATAATAAACTATTATTATTTATATTTCTGAGTGGCCAATTAAGCCTTTCGTGTACTTGAAATCAAGTACACGTGGCGGGATTTACACCCCTAAGCTAGTCATTATTTCTGGGGTGTGACACGGGTACGGGTAGGCAATCGGGTATTCGGGTATAATTGCCATCCCTATCTAATTTTATTATTGACAGTCCATTACTCAATATATATTTATATCACATATAAGTCCATATATTATTGTAATTAATTAAATTAATTCCAACAATCTCTCACTTGGACTATATGTGTACCCGAATAATATATATTGATAAATCATAAATGAGTATTCAACTGTGTTGTCATAACCTTTTGTGTCATCATCCAATTTCGTCCATCAATTATGTCCACTTAAGCAGTATTCTTCTCATTGATCGAAACTAAACCGACATAAATCACAATGTAAACATAACTGAATGACATAAATCATGAAGGGAATGTGTAGTTTGGAAATTACATGTAATGTGATCCACATGCCTATCTCCAATTTGGTCACCTTAAACCTTAGTGAGATCAACCTTAACCAATTCAGAATGTGAATAGCCTGAAACCTTATTTCTGCAGAAATAATCTTAAACTGAAATTCTTAAAAATAACTGAAAACCATATATGTCATTCAAGCATAACAACAAACTCACACTAAAACTGAATATCCTTAAAACTGAATAACCTGAATTGATTTGACATCCATATATGAACAAACATGCTCATCAAATCCTTTTGGATATCAATCTCTTAATAATTGAATCCTCAAATATGGAGTTTATAGTAAATATACTTGATAGACAACTGTCCATTCTGAATCATTTCTTTTCAACAATAACTTGATCTCCACTAGATTTACCAGTTATGTTGTAAATTATAAACTATCTGTATATTATCACATATACAACTTCAGTGGTACTTAATTCTTATCCACTTTATGATGTGATAAATTTCACAGATATATTACATAATAGATACTTTATAACATAATATGTACATCATGATATTTGGCATCCTTTAAAATCAGAGTTGGTAAATTTATTGATCTCAACTGATCCAATCTCTGATTAAGAGTATGTAATTTTGTTGTTCTTCTTAAATAATTCACATCCAATTCATTACTGAATTGTTTGAATATTATAAATACTGCGACTAAATACTATATACTTAAACTAATTTATTGAATATAATAATAAATTCAAATAAAGGTAAATCATATTTCAAGATACGAAATTTTATTAATAAATTATCATGAGATAAAATATTAACTTAATGGTATCTTGATAAAATAATCAAGTGCTGATAATAAATTAACATGTTAATAAATTAACCTTCCTTTGGGCCGATTAAATTGATCACATGTAATATCAAATAATGAACCAAAAAATGATATGCTATATGCCTAATGTATACAATGAACCAAAAAATGGATTATCCGCTGTACATTAAATTAGTTAATTAAATAAATAAACAAATAAATAAATTAATAATTTTCTTAATGGATATAGAAACCATTTTTATTGAATCTTTAACGGGTCCAAAAAAACAGAACTTGCTTATATCAGATATTTTCTTATTTGCAGAATATTGTCGTATTAAATTATGTTCCTCATGGACCAATTGCATAATTGTATTATTCGTATAACTTTATATAATTTAAACCATCACTAAATCATAAAGTTATCAATACGCATTCTACACATTAAAGGCACCACTTCTCATGACACATATTGAACCCGTAAATAATACTTAATTTGATCACTTCGTAACGAGTCTAATTTTATAATTGTCAGTCCATTACTCAATATATATTTATATCACATATAAATCCATATTATTGTAATTAATTAAATTAATTCCAACAAATATAACATATTAAATATCCAAGAAGGTTATTGCTATTTTGCGGACATTACCTTATAAGGAACAAGAATATTAATGTTTCTGCATATTAATTTAATGGTGTGGTTTAATTAGCTATCTTTATTGATGTTGATCATGCATAAAAGTAAAGTTTTTGCTGAGAAAATGTTGTTTCTTTATCTGGTTTGGCTGGCTTCCAATATTTTGTTCCACTTAATCCTTCATTGTTATTATTTGAGTATAATATATCAAGCGTTTGTAGAATGTATAACAACTATGAATAATAATTGACCATTGGTGCATGTATGTAATGTGAGCACGCACTATATTTTATGCGTGTAGATATCTTGCTGACAGTCTTTTTTCTATCACAATGCTCATTCCAAATAGCCAACTCAAATTCATGTGCCTGAGCTAAAATGTTTAACTTGACGGAAACAAAAATTATAACTGTTTCTTCATTGTGCAAAGGCATGCAGCATATGCATGTTTATTGGTAGGAGTATCGAGTATGCATATGATAATACAAATCAACCTTTTCAGTAAAAAAATTGGATCTTATTTAACTTCAGTGAATAGGAGCATACAATATAACTTACGCCAAACGTACACAATTAATATTAGTTAGTATGAGCACTTGAGCAGTTAGTATGATTACTTGAGAAGTTAGTATGACCATCTATTTTATTTAGTATGACCACCAGAGCTAGTATGACACACCCTTAGTTAGTATGAGCACTTGAGTGGTTAATATGATCACATGAGAGTTTAGTATGATCACCAGATAAGCTAGTATGATCACATTCGTAGTTAGTATGAGCACTTGATTAGTTAGTATGATCACTTGAGTTGTTAGTATGACCATTAGAGGAACTAGTATGATCACATTCTTAGTATAAACACTTGAACAGTTAGTATAACCACATATTTTATTTAGTATGACAGCCAGAGGAGCTAGTTTGATCACATCCTAGTTAGTATGAGCACTTGAGCAATTAGTATGATTACCTATTTTATTTAGTATGATCACCTGAGAGATTACTATGACCACCAAAGGAATTCGTATGACCACATCCTTATTTAGTATGAGCACATTTTAATAGTTTTAATTGTTTTAAATGTTATTTTAGACAAAAAAACTAGCACAAAATATTGTTTGATCTTCGAATAAACATAACTTTTGACTCGTAACTCCGATTCACGAGTATGAGCACTTCTCGAAAACACTTCTCCAAATCACATTTTTAAGTTTTTCTGCACATTTGTTATTCAAATTTTGTCTAAAAATGCTTGAAATAGTGCAAAACATATTTCAAACATCTAGTATGAACATCTGCTATACTTAGTCTGAACATCTGTTTTATTTAGTTTGCACACCATGCATTTTGTGAAAAAAAAACATGAAATAGTGCAAAAACAAGTTTGAAACAACTAGTATGAACACATCTTTCAATTAGTCTAAACACTTATTTTATTTAGTCTGAACACTTGTTATATTTAATGTGAACATCTGTTTTTTTTAATCTGCACATCGTGAATTTATTTGCAAAAAAGACATGAAACAATGCAAAAACAAGCTTGAAACAACTAGTATGAACACCTCTTTCAAATTTCAATTAGTCTAAATATTTGTTTTATTTAGTATGAACACCTACTATATTTAGTCTGAACAATATGCATTTTGTGCAAAAAAAAATGAAACAATGCAAAAACAAGTTTGAAACAACTAGTATGAACATCTCTTTAAATTAGTCTAAACACTTATTTTATTTAGACTGAACACCTGTTTTATTTAGTCTGCACTCCATCCATTATGTGCAAAACATACTTGAAACAGTGCAAAAACAGACTTAAAACAGCTAGTATGAACACATGTTTTATTTAGTCTGGACACCTATCTTATTTAGTCTGTACTCCATGCATTATGTGCAAAATAGACTTGAAACAATGTGCAAATCAGTTAGTCTGAACACCTATTTTATATAGTTCGCGCCCCATGTGTAAAATATTCAGGATAATGTGTAGGGCAGAAAAATTCAGAAGAATGCGTCGGTCTAACTTTCCATTTTTTCGTGTTTGACTGTTTGAATTTTTATTTTTATCCGCTTTTGATTTTTTTTTGACAAATTAATTAGAAGAACGAAAATGAAAAACTGAAATTGGAAACTGTTAGTTGGACCCAAAATTAAAACGTAAAGTCACAGATTTATTTAGAGTCAACAATAGAACCTACCATTGTTTGCAAGTTGTCTCTCACATGTTCTCTGAATGCATTTTGATAATTTGCAACAACTATTTGTAAACAATAATTTGAAATCCCAAAAACTGTGTAATCATCGTGTCTAATCAATCACAAAACACTCACCTAATTGGTCAAAAGATTCCAACCAAAAGAGAATTGTGCGGTAATATTAACATTTTAAACCTACTACCTTAAAAGGAAAAAAGTAATTCTACTATACATTCTTTTTGGATGTAGACACCGGAAATAAAACTAGTTTGTAATGGAAAACAATGAATATAGTACGATTCTATTCACTCGCAAGGTAAATGTTAACATAACACTTGCTGCCTTGAGTGAGTAAAAAGTTTAGGAAAAAACTTGATTACTCAGAAAATATTGGTACATTCAATATTTTAGTTTATCAAAATCAATTTTTTAGAATTGATAAAAAAATATTTATTTTGAATATTCTAGTTTATCAAAATCAATTTTATAGAATTGATAAAAAATATTTATTTTTGACTTTTGCAGCATCTTTAAAGAAACCATTTATCACCAATTTCGAAAATTAAATGATTCAAATGAATTAGAAGATCTAATGTACTCATTTCTTGTAGTACACAATTTTTTGTCAAAAATCTATTAAAAATTTAGATATTACTTTTTGTCCTTCACCTTCACCAAGAACATACTAGAGCAAGGAAAGCCCAATCAATCTAGCCCAATAACTAATAAGGCCACAAATCTGACCTTTTAATTGAGACATTTTAGTACATGATTAAAGCATAATAATTTCTCTTGATATGACAACAATAAATATGGTAGAACACATGTTGTCAGGATTATATGTTTAGATTTCATTTCAGATTTGAGTTGGCGGAATGGAATCCTCGAATAAATTTTCTTTAGTTCTTATCAACTGGTGTGGAAACAAAAAGAAAATGGAAAATGATTCAATGATACAACAATCAATACGCTCATCGATACCACTGGATGCGTTCAGTTCTGTTCATTTTGCACATCGTTGTAGTTATAATGCACATTATTTTTGTTATTATTCACATTATTATTGTTATTATGCAACTAATTGACTGAACGCTCGACTAAAAACGCTCGACATAAAACACTCGTCTGGATTCAATGGATGAAACAAAAAACGGATCCAAAGTTAGGGAGGACATGAAGGATATGAGATGGAAATTAATGATCATCTAAACATATTCTGTCAGGAAATGCGAAGAAAAAAATTTGTTGAGTTGTTTGAAGTCGATTAAAGTTTCTTCTAGTTATTCCTCAAATATCATGAGAAATGTGTCGATTAATGCGAAGAAATTAATTGGAATGAAGTCACACGACTGTCTCGTCCTACTGACTCAGTTGCTTTCAGTTGCGATCAGATGAATTCTTGAGGTTAAGGTCAGAGAAACAATCATCGAGTTGTGCTTCTTCTTCAACACGATTTGTTCCAAAGTGATCGATCCTAGCACATTGGACGAATTACAACAAAAAACGATGGAGACCCTATGTGAGCTGGAGATATACTTTCCATCATCATTTTTCGACGTGATGGTGTATTTGACTGCCCATTTTGTTAGGGAGGTAAAACAATGCGGTCCAATTTTTTTGTGACACATGTATTCTTTTGAGAGAAGAATGAGAATGTTGAAAGGACTAGTTCAGAGTTATTGTGGTCTCGATGAGAGCATAGTTGAAGGATATGCTGCTGAAGAGGTTTTTGAGTTCTATACTGATTGGATAGACAGACTTGAGCTCGTTGGTGTGCCAAAATCTCTACACGAGGATAGATTTGCAGGAACTAGCACGATTGGAGGAAAGACAGCTACGTTGGGATGGCGAATGCGGGAAAAGGCGCATCTTAAAATCCTCCAACACCTCGCTATTGTGGCTCCTTATGTGGTGGGGCTCCTAGATGAGCTGCAACAACATAATCCCTCGGAAACATCAGACTAGATAAACAATGAGCAGAACCCTATATTTCGCGAATGGTTGAAGGTGAGGGCAACAAATACCGTCGATAAAACTGTGAGACAATTATCGTTCGGTCCTCACACAAATGTGATCACGCGACACGAGTACGCCATGAATGGATTCATCTGGTATACAAAGGAACAAGATGGTAAAGGTGCTAAACAAAATAATGGAGTGATGGTAGAAGCAATATCAGTGGATGGAGGTGATCTGATGCCTTTCTATGTGTGGATCGATGAGATGTGGGAACTTGATTACTTGAAATTGAGAATACCCTTCTTTTTGTGTAAATGGATTGAGCCTCGACACAGGGTTCGAACTGACAAATACGACATGACATTCGTTGATTTCAACCGATTAGGTTACAATAATGATCATTTATACTTGCCAACAAACAAGCAAAGCAAGTTTTTTACATTGTTGATATGACTGATAAAAATAGCATGTTGTCCTTCTTGATAAGACACATTGTTAGTGTTGGAGACATCATGGACGAAGGAGACTATGATAAATTCGACGAATTTATGGTAAGTTAGTACTGACGTGTCTTTTAATTTGCGTTCATGTAGAAAAATTTACTAATTTAATTTTTTTGTTCTTAATGTTGTGTAATTTTAAATATGTTACTAACACACACACACACACACACACACACACACACACACACACACACATATATATATAGAGCATGGTTAATATGCATAGTACACCACGTCACGTACTATGCGCCTATATATATTTAATTTGCTTAATAAATTGAGATTTAAGTTTCTCAATAAATTCTTCATATCAAAATCTTGTAGGAAATCAAATTTCGTGATTTTAGAGCTTTCTTGCTATTTTTTAAATATTTTTAAAAACAGCTCAAAAATGACACTTTTGTAGTATTAAATCTGGACTGTTTTTAAAAAATATTTAAAAAAATAGCAAAAAGCTCTAAAAATCACAAATTTGATTTCCTACAATATTTTTATATGAGGAATTTATTGATAAACTTAAATCTCAATTTATTGAGTTATACATATATGCATATGATAAAAGAGGGTGTCCTATGCATATTATTTTAGCCATGCTCATATATATATGTGTATATATATATATATATGAGCATGGCTAAAATAATATGCATAGTACACCCCATTTCGTACTATGCATATAGATATAGGTCAATAAATTGAGATTTAAGTTGCTCAATAAATTCTTCATATGAAAATATTGTAGGAAAAAAAATTTGTGATTTTTAGAGCTTTCTTGCTATTTTTTTAAATATTTTTTAAAAACAGTCCAGATTTAATACTACAAAAGTGTCATTTCTGGACTGTTTTTAAAAAATATTTAAAAAATAGCAAGAAAGCTCTAAAAATCACGAAATTTTATTTCCTACAAGATTTTGATATGAAGAATTTATTGAGCAACTTAAATATCAATTTAATGACCAAATTAAATACAAATAACCCCATAGTACGTTATGTGGTGTACTATGCATATTATTTTAGCCATGCTCTCTATATATATATATATTTCAACCATAAAGCATATTTTGAATGTATCTTCCTTTTTAGTATTTTATTGAATATAATGTTTTCTGATTTTTTTAGACAATTTAATTGACTGGCCATGGTAATTCACACTTCTAATTATTTCATGCATGTTTCAAATTTCGAATCATCATTCTTAATTCTCCTAATCTAATAGAACATACTCTTTAATCCAAGGCAATTACAAATGCCCGCCTATTTCTAAATTTTCATTTAACCTCTCTGAATTCCAATTCAAATCCACGCATATCTCCAAATTTTCTCACTGTCAAGTCCCAAAATCTCGCCCTAATTCTCTCTTTATCCCCTCTTATCTGAACCCCTCGTTCTGCTCTCCCAAACACCTCATCTGCTCGACCAATCTAAACCCATAGTATCCTCTTCTCTAAATATATTCAAGTATGTCACACCAAATCCTAGCTCAGTCCCAAAAACCTCGCATCGCTCTCTCTCTTCTTCTCTAAAGGTAAATCTTACTTCAATCGTCATAAGAAGTATCAAATGGCAGAAAAAGAAGGTCGATGACAAAATGTTAGAGAATTAGGACTTTGAAAGGGACAACTACCATCGATTTCGATGAAAATGGCATTGCCAATCAGGAAGTACGCCAACAATTTTGCTAGCTTTGCTGCCATGTTGGTCAAAGATGGTGTGGCGTGCACATTTGAGAATTGGAAAGTGTTGACTCAAACTTTCCTAAGTTTGTTTGATTTGCAAAACAAAATTGAATTTAACCATTTCTTGTGTATTAAGTTTAATTGTACGGACTTAAATGCAAAAATCAAAGAAGAAAAGTTTGGAAAATTCAAGTGATAATATGAGAACAAGTGTAGAGTTCATCAAGACCTTTTTAACGCTTCGAAAATGACCGAAATCGGAGCTACGGATCAAAACTTATGACTATTTCAAGACTGAAGATTGAAATGAACAGCCAGAACGTTATATAACGTTTTAGCAAGTTATATAACGTTTTGGAAATTTTTTTTCAGTTCTGTAACGTTTGAAATAGACACAAAATTGGCAGAACATGTGCCTTAAAGTTGCCAGAACGTTATGTAACGTTTTAGAACGTTATATAACGTTTCGGAAAATATCTGGACAATATAACGGTCGAATTCTGACAACTCCAACGGTCCAATTCTAGGGAAAAACGTTATGTAATGTTTTGGACAGTTATATAACATTTTAATTGAATTTCAGCCAAGAATGCAAGTGTTTCAAACTATATATAAAAGAGACCCTTCACCCCCCTTCTTCTCCAACTAATCCTACATTGCAAAACCCTTAGTTCCACCATTGTTGAGCTTAAAACACATAGCCAAACCTTAGCTCAAAGACTCAATCTCATTGATCCTAATTATTCTAAATTCTCAGAGAGATTGTGTTGAGTGTTTATTATCTTATCATCTATTCGATTGTATTTTTTGTTACTTTATTTTTCGTTGGCTCGGTTCTCCACCGGTGTGTGTAAGCGAGACCGAGTTCGACACCCCGTGTTAGGGTTGGTGCTCCACCAGTGTGTGTAAGAGAACTCCAATTCCGAAATTGTAAATTCACTTGTGTTGTCTAGTGAATCGGCTCGACCTTGTTACCGTGTCGGGGGGTCGGGAGTCCCGGAGACTAGGATCGTCAATATCCGAACTCCGTTAAAATCCTTGTGTCTCTTGGATTGCTTTGTTTGCATTTTCTAAACTCTTCTCTTTAATTTCATTATTAATTTTGTTTAGAAATTGCTTGTGCTTGAATTGTTAAAACTTCATTGCAATTGCCAATTAGACCTCGGTATTTCTAGAATTGCTTAAAATAAGCCCCCCGGTTCCAACAAAGTGGTATCAGAGCAAGTTGAGCTTACTAATTAATTGTTGTTAGTTGCAAGCAAAGATCCAAATTTTATGGCAACTAATTGGCAAATTTCACTACCCCCGGTTTTAGGACCAAAATGCAAAAATTTCGGGTATTGGAAAATTAGAATGACCAACTATTTAAATCTCCTTGATCTTTGGGATTTGGTCACCATTAGATACACACCGGTATATGACCCCAAAACAAACCAATTGACCAATGATTCGTTAGCTAGAAGAAGGCAAAATGACCTTGCCGTAAATGCCATTTTGACATCCATACATGAGTCAATTGCCCCAATTCTAGGGGATGCAAATAATTCCTATGACATGTGGCATGCATTGCTTCACAAATATGAAGGCAATGCATTGCTCAAACGATCTAGAGGAGCCGGATTGCACTCACATTCGAAAACTTTAGAATTGGTGAAAGTGAGTCCGTTGAGGACATTTACACACGACTCACAATACTAACTAATGATTTGGTTGAAATAGGTGATCCAATGGAGCCATTCAAGATCACAACCAAGCTCATTAGGGTGATGCAATGGAGGTCGTCATGGAGGGCGTACATGAGCTCGTTGGAGGCCATGAACAATGCTAGAGAAGTTCCCTTCACACTCGAAGAAGTGTACTCGTTTCTCAAAACTTACGAGGAAACCCTTCGGCAACTTGGGGGACATGATGATCAAGCCAAAACCATATCATTGGAGGCCCGAAATGATAGCCATTACCATGCCTTCACCTCCAACCAAAACTACCATCACCATGCCTCAACCTTCACCTTCAACCAAGAATCCCAATTTGTCTCACCCTTTAGGGATTTTGGGATAGATGCAAGCAAAGACATCCCCATTCTAACCAAATTGCTAGAACAAATGTTCAAAAATGGGGGATTGAGTGGAGATTACCAAGGGGATGACCACCATGCCTTTGTAGCCTTGGTGGATGAAGGGAAGGTTGACTTTGATGCCATCATCTCCAAGAACAACGTAACCGACCCGGGAGTGATCGAGCTTATCAAGAGGTTTGCTCTCGGACAAGTTGAGAAGAATGATGCAATGGATGAGAAGCACTCGTTGGAAGATGTGCAACCATTAGAGGAGGAGCAAACAGTGGATGAAGTCACCAAAGATGAAGCTAGCACCTCCACCTCTATCGATGAGGCAAAGGTATATCTAGACCCTAAACCCATTGAGGTTAATTTTTGTTTAGGGTTGAAATCCGATAGTGAATCGGATGATTATTGTGATGATACAAGTGAGGTGTCAAATGAGGAGTTATTGAAAATTGAAATTGCTAGACTAAACAAACTCCTTATTGAATCAAACCAAACCCTCATGAGTAAAGATTGCATAATTGGGGGGTTAAACAACAAAATTCTTGATCTTGAGTTCAAAGTAACCAAACTTGAAATTGAAAATAAAGCCTTCAAGTCCTCTTGTGCTTTAGGCAAAAATAAGTTGGATTTGAGTAAAATATTTGAGGGACAAAAACCCCATGACAAAAAGGGTTTGGGATTTGGAAAGGGTTCATCTTCTCAATTGTCATCCAAAGAACCCAAAGGCCCTAAAAATGAGAGAAAAACCAATGACAAAAATGCAAACGTCCCAAAGAAGGGCAATGTACCAAATCATGCATTTAGGTACCGGTTCAACAGTGGAAGCCATACCAAACCCCAACCGGTACCTAGGTACTTCAACCCTTCATGGTCCAACAATGCATATTTTAGGGGACCAAACGGTTGGGCATATGAACCAAAACGCCATACAATTGCTCAATATGGCGGGAGACACAATCAAAAACCAAAAATTGTGTCTCAACCAAAGCTTGTGCCTAAACCAAACTTCGATTTTGTGAACCAATCAAACAACAAGGCACAACAATTGAGAAACGATAATCGCACTAGGTTTGTGAAGGCAAACGTGTTAAATGCAAATGATAATCCTCCAACTAGTGCCATATGCAACTATTGTTGCAAGCATGGGCATATTTCGTTGGAGTGCACCCTTAGGAAGGGAAGCAACCAACCAAAGGTTGCTTGGGTGCCTAAAGGGCAAATTTAGGAAATTCGTGAATAGAACCCCCCAATGCCAATTGCCATACATTTAGGGGGAGCAAAATTTTGTGTGAATTGTGCCTTAAATAACTCAATCAAACTCAAACAAGGTCATATAATTGTTAGCCCTAATAAAAATACGCTTCCGCAAAACTTTTAGAAAATTCTCATTTAGGGTTGAATAATTGATTACTAGGAAATGCACAAATTGAGGGGGAGCCTTGTTGCTAAATTATAATTGTGCATTTAATTGAAGGAGAATTATCAAATTGAGAGGGAGCATTGCTTTAAATTTAAAATTTTAAGATGCACCTTTTGTTTGATTTCCAAAAGGGGGAGAAATCATATGTGCCATATTGAAATCAAATTGAAAATTATTTGGGCACATATATTTAAGGTTTTGCAAATCAACAAAAGGGGGAGATTGTTGACTCAAACTTTCCTAAGTTTGTTTGATTTGCAAAACAAAATTGAATTTAACCATTTCTTGTGTATTAAGTTTAATTGTAGGGACTTAAATGCAAAAATCAAAGAAGAAAAGTTTGGAAAATTCAAGTGATAATTTGAGAACAAGTGTAGAGTTCATCAAGACCTTTTTAACGCTTCGAAAATGACCGAAATCGGAGCTACGGATCAAAACTTATGACTATTTCAAGACTGAAGATTGAAATGAACAGCCAGAACGTTATATAACGTTTTAGCAAGTTATATAACGTTTCGGAATTTTTTTTTCAGTTCTGTAACGTTTGAAATAGGCACAAAATTGGCAGAACATGTGCCTTAAAGTTTCCAAAACGTTATGTAACGTTTTAGAACGTTATATAACGTTTCGGAAAATATCTAGACAATATAACGGTCGAATTCTGACAACTCCAACGGTCCAATTCTAGGGCAAAACGTTATGTAACGTTTTGGACAGTTATATAACGTTTTAATTGAATTTCAGTCAAGAATGCAAGTGTTTCAAGCTATATATAAAAGAGACCCTTCACCCTCTTCTTCTCCAACTAATCCTACATTGCAAAACCCTTAGTTCCACCATTGTTGAGCTTAAAACACATAGCCAAACCTTAGCTCAAAGACTCAATCTCATTGATCCTAATTATTCTAAATTCTCAGAGAGATTGTGTTGAGTGTTTATTATCTTATCATCTATTCGATTGTATTTTTTGTTACTTTATTTTTCGTTGGCTCAGTTCTCCACCGGTGTGTGTAAGCGAGACCGAGTTCGACACCCCGTGTTAGGGTTGGTGCTCCACCAGTGTGTGTAAGAGAGCTCCAATTCCGAAGTTGTAAATTCACTTGTGTTGTCTAGTGAATCGGCTCGACCTTGTTACCGTGTCGGGGGGTCGGGAGTCCCGGAGACTAGGATCGTCAATATCCGAACTCCGTTAAAATCATTGTGTCTCTTGGATTGCTTTGTTTGCATTTTCTAAACTCTTCTCTTTAATTTCATTATTAATTTTGTTTAGAAATTGCTTGTGCTTGAATTGTTAAAACTTCATTGCAATTGCCAATTAGACTTCGGTATTTCTAGAATTGCATAAAATAAGCCCCCCGGTTCCAACAGAAAGATGTTCCCAAACAACAATAATGATATTTGAGCCAAATTGAAGGTAATTTTATGAAACCTAGCTCGGGCCTCATTTCTGTTATATATGCTATCTACTAATTAATATAGTTGTTGGTTCATTCTGATGCATGTAGCATTTTATCATTACACATGCACATATTAGGAGGTATTTAACATCAACAAAGAGAATGAAGTCGCCAAGTGGGCGACAATAAAGAAGATGGACATGCACTGGAAGAACTGAAAAGTTATGTTGGTTAAAGAGTACATCCTGAATGAGAATTCTCGAGATCCAACCGATGATTGGACTATCTTCATAATTACGATGGAAGGAGTTCAAAAGACAAAGAAACCACACCTGAGAGGCATGTATTAAAACATTTCTTGATTTGCATGCTATGTGGCAATGATAAATTACAATTGCACACTTGATTTTCATAAAATAAACAATTGCTTATCTTTATAGGAGAAGAGTCAGCGGGGGAAAGCGTCGGCATGAATGCCCAAGATTCCTTATAGGCTCGGATCGACTTGTTAAATGGGGCAGAGTTAAAGTGAAATAAGGACATCGACGTCATTTTAACGAGTTCAGATACATTCTCATCAGTGATACATGCACTTCCTGAACAAGCTCAAAGATGGATGATGGCAAGGTGCAAACAAACAAGTTTGAGAGTTTACATACCCCAAGACAAGGAAATCAGGTGTCATCGAGCGATTGTTATGATTAAAACTTAGATTGTTGAACTTATTCCAGAATTTCAATAATTTGTGACAACTGAAAGTTCTTTTTATGGCAACATATTTAACTTATTATCTCTTGTGGCATCGATTGATGACATCTCAAGAAGTCGATCAAAGCATACCTGAGAGTTAGCTGTTGGCCGTTGTGCTTGGAAATCCTAAGCATATAGGGAGGATTAGAGGATACTTAGGGTGTGTTGGCAAGAATAAGGTCTATTGGAAAAACAAGAGGCATGGAGCATCTCATGCTAATTGCATCTCCAAGTACTAGTAGGTGAATGAGAAGCAAATATTGGAGGAGTGGTACTCAGACTAGAAGGTGGATGAACGGGTCGCCGAGCAAGTTCAGATACTGTTGTGAGAAATATGGCAACAAGAGCAACTGCTGCAGGAAATGCATCCCACTGATTGTTCTCCTCGAGGGTCCAAAGTAGTTACTCAAGTGGACTCAAATAATATGGAGCTGGTTTATTAAGGTTAGAGCTCCACATAATTTTAAAATATTGGCATGTCTTATTTAACTAACCGCTGAGTACAAGGAGCTGGTTTATTTTTCTTTTAATTCGTAGAGCCTTGTAAAATGCAACCTCTTCCTCCCGGACGTCTAAGGAGTAAGAAGGAAGGAGGCAGAAGGCCAATGCTTTTCATCTACCGGCGTTACTACCGTGCACCACCAACCCTTTCGACCAAATCAGGTAAGGTTTGTATCGACAGAGTGAAGGACGATTGTCGCGATTGGTATCCTCCTTATCCTAATGGGGACAATGGGGCTTGGCTTGCTGAGGAAGCTCTTTCTTCGCTTGGCCGATAAGCTTTGTGGAACTGGTTGAGCAGGTAATTCTAATTTGACCATATTATATGAGAATTAAGCCTCAATTATCATCTACAAAACCACAGACTAATTTTGTAACCACCATTTTTTTGGTATTTACCACAGACGACACATACAAAACCAGCTAAGTTGAGCAGCAAGTGGCAAATGTAATGTCTGCTTATGACCATGCCTTGCTTGTTCCTGATGCAATATTGCAGCGTCTCGACGAGCACTACAACTTACTACACTTCATTTTATGGCCTAATCGAGGGTTATTTTCAGATTGAAGTACCTTTTCAAGAAGATGACTTCTCTTGTGCGGGTAAATTGATTGTGAATGTCGCGCACCTGATTGAGATGTTAAAGAAAGAATGTGCCAACGTCTGAATCCTCAAACTTTTCTCAATGTAAGAATTGTCAATTTTAATATTTTCTTTAAATTTCATTATTTTGGAACACAAGTATTATGTACATACATCTGATACATGCGTCCAGTTACTATAAAGATCTGTGCAAGAAAGTTGGTAATAAGGCATGCAAACATGTGTTCTTTTTGGATTCGGAACAATGCATAGCTAATAATATCAAGCTAGATTTTATGCAGCCGATGAAACACGTGCAAAAAGTGTTTGACAGAGTCGGGGTGCGGCCTGCTATAATTATTCTTCTATATCATGAGGGGTTAGAATAATGCAACTTTCACATATTTGTGTACTTATTCTCAATATTTTTATATCTAACATGAGTTCCAAATCAATTGCAGGGGACATTGGTAACTTCTTATTGTAGACCTCGATGCGATGCCGTGTTTATCTTAGGGATTCTCTATGTTCCCCAGTAGTACGACAGACTTGAAGATCAAAACAGTTATGAATACGTAAGACTTACATAGAGCAATTTTCATAGTTCAATGCTTATATTGGCTTCAAATAGACCTACTTTTGTAAAATTGATATTGTATGCATTGATGAATTATATACATATCATTTATTTTTGTTACAATGCTCTACGACATTGGATGAAAGATGATAAAACGACAGTCAAGTTCAATTGGCAATTAATGAAGGTAAGTAACTTGAACTTATTTGTAAGAAATCGATGCGTGCAGTTAGAATTTAGGGTTTGATAATTTTTTCAACAATTTGATTCATAGAATCTTGTTGTCTGTGGATTTATTTTCTATCTTTTATGGCTCGCGACAACTAAACGGTAATTCATGCAACCATTATGTTATGAAGTCGATATATGACAAAGTAACACATTACATTAAAGGTAGCCAAGTTGCTTTGCCTTCAGTACAAAACAACAACCATGTTGTTGATTTCTTTTCTATCTTTATAACAACACATCATCAAAAGAACAATCATAGTCCAACTTTGATTTATACTGAAAACAACCATGCATATTGTTGATTTCTAGTGAGAACAAGGAATTTTACATTTTCTGAAAATTGAAACATAATAAGTTCTTTTAGTTGTTTGATTAATGAATGCTAAAAATATAGGAGCATTTGTAGGATGTTATGTTATAGTCCAGCTTAATTTGTTTTCTGTTGAGTTTTGCCTTAAGCATTAATGTAGATTGAATAAGCATACATTATATTTTTGTTTGCCTCTTTATTACTGGTAGTAGGTTTAAAGGGAAAAGAAATGCATACTCTACTAGATCAGTCATATATCAAACTTTACTCATAATGATGCACGTTATTGAACCCGTAGCCCCGTAGAGTTGTCCACAAACCCAACTTGACCACATGGTGTCTTTGCTTGTGAATTTCATTTGTGATTTTATTTGATTATGTACTCTCTTTATTAGAATACATTTGTAGTTAAACGCTTATGTTAAGAGAAGATCACACTTTGTGACAATGTCATGGATTATTAATTTTCTTATTGTTAATGGTAGTACTTTTGATATTAGTTATCCTTGTTGTTGGGATAAAATCTGTTATGGATCATCATACGTTAATAAATCAATTTTGGTGTGCTAGCAAAAGGGCTATTCACGTAACCAGCAATATTTTACTAAAAATAAGTCGCTCTTCTACGACAGTTATATTAACAAAGAAAGGGTCGGTGTTGAAAAGACTCACTGGCGAGAAATTTAAAAAATATTACATTTTCTACAACGGATATTAACAATGAAAGGTTGTTACATAAATTATATATACATCGGGTATCAAGTCATAACAAGGTGTAGAAGAGCAAAAGATGCTGGCGACAAATTTTCAATAAAAAATATTAAATCTTCCACGTCAAGTATTAATTAACAAAAAAAATATAGAAAAACGGAGATAACCGATCTATAAGCCTCCAGATCCACGACATATTTTAACTTATCTTTTGCAATTTCCGTATTTACAACGGAAGATAATCGGTGTATAAGCCTAAAAAAATCGGTGTGGAAACCGTTTTTTTTTCCCATAGTGATGATTGATAGAAAAAAAAATTCCTGATAAGTGATAAGCAAATTTGGAATAGTACAGTGAATTTAATTAACTAAAAAAAAATGCGACGCATTTCGGTGCTGTCCGAGAAACCTAGTTCTAAACTAGCAAGGATCTTCCTTATCGTTGAGCAATTATATATTGATGATCAAAGAGAGAAAAGACATAGATTTAGTTAGACATGAACAATGTGCATATATATATAGTTCTCTGATTATTATTGTAAGGCATTGAAAGCTGTTCTTCTCCAAATAGGAAAAAATGTTTCACAACTTGCACCTGCACCGATTGGGAAAGCCTAACAACTGTTTTATTAGCCATAACTTTTGTTTAAGTATAATTAGTTGAACTGTGACCTGTCCGGATGTGTCAGCTTAATTAGTCAATATCTCAACTTTTAGGTTGTCTTCAGGAAAAGCAAATAAATGTAGTCATATAATTTCACATTAATTAATTAGTCATTTTACATAAATCAAACAATGATCTTTCTCTGTGCTTTAAAAACGAACTTTGGGAATACATTGTTATTGTACAGTAATATTACAGCAGTGTATAGTGTATACTCTAGAAACATTTGAAGTTTCTCTGTAGGTTCTTAATAATTTCTAGGAAAAATACAAATTCTACTATTAATGCAGAGATGAGAGACATATTATTTCAATTTTTTGTATCTATATAATTTGAAGATCTTGCCCCACACAAAAGTGCTTTCCGTAAATAAAACTCAACCTAACTAGTATTTTTCTTAATCTAGCCTCAACCAACTAACTTGTCAATCTTGTGGTATGAGGCTCTTTCCTTGACCCCTCCAAAATAATTGACATGCCTTTATTAACACTTGAAAGAAGCCTTGAACAAACCCCTCATCTTATCAACAAACTAAAGAATACTAGTAATGGGTAAAATTAAAATCTATATATAAACAATGTGTTTGCTTGAGAGACTAGGGAAGCCAAAATTTCATTTACAACCCAGATTTTGTGGCAATTATATATTATTTATCAATCATTCTCCTCTCTGTTTATCTTCTATTCTTTCTGTTTACTGAGCTTGATGTGTGGAGATGCCATACCATGACCTGAGAACAGTCATGAGGGATGCCTTTTAACTTGCTCTCATCTTGCAATGCCACCTCTTGAACAAATCTCATAGAATCCTACCCGAAAAGAAAGAAAATTGGATAAGTTCAGTTTACTATATATTATCCGAAATTATGTTAAAATGGTAAATCTAGATGTTTTATGCAACATTTAAGTGCCTATTAATATGTCAAAAAAATAAGAATAATTTATAGACTTTCTAAAACAAAGTGCTTATTAAAATACAACTTTAGGACAGTGTCACAAGTAGGCAATTTTTTTTTTTCATTTGAATATATTAACACAAAACATGTACTACATGTGCCCCATTATGCAATTGTAACCACCCTCTTTAATGATTACACTTCACTAAATTGTTATCCTGAATTTTGAAAACCATGATTACAATGTAATTTTGTCAAGAGAATCACACTAATGTAACTTTCACTTGACAAAAAGATTGATGCCTTTTTTTAATTATATTTGGTGTACAAAAAAGATTTATCTTTGATCTTAATTAATGAAAAGTATATATTACAAATGAAGGTTGGTTGTTCAAAAGGGCCCATCTATGCCACTGCTTATTTTGGTACACATGAATTGGTATTGGGTGTCTTTATCAAATGGGCCATCTCTTGCTAGTGGTTTTGGTTGCATGAAGTGATAAATCAGCACAGCTAGTATTAGCAGTACCTTCTACTAGGTCTTTCAGAGAAAAAAAACCTATGTTTGGTGTGCTTAGGTATCCAACTACCTGTTTATGCTGCCAGTATTATTATAGGAGATCCTGTTATTTGTGGTGTTTGGTTGGGGTAAGAAACATTATCTCTAATATTTGTTGCTAGCTTTTGTTGGATTATGTTACTCGAGTCTGTTTTAAAACTCTAGAGTTTGCTTAACTGGTATTGACATGATGAAAGTGTTAATTAATAACGGGTATCTAATACTTGCATATTTTGTGATCTAATGTAGCTCATAATGTATCTAGTATACATTTAATACAGAGGGTGTGTGTGTGTGTGTGGGAGAGAGGGGGGGGGGGGGGTCTTGTATTGGTGTGGGTGGGGGGTTGATTCTTTAAAATTCATCCAATATAAGACTTATTTATATTTACTTGATGCAGTATCAACTAATGTTTAAGTTAGGTGAAATCCGATGATTTTTAAACTATACTCTTTAACTTTCAATCTTATTTGATGTTTTTCAGAAATTAGTTATATATATCAAGAATCAATTGCCAAAAATAATGCCCCTTCTCTTTAATAAATGCATATCTAACAATGTCTAGCATTTGACGTCTATAGGCATTAATTAGCTTTGGTATTGTAATCCAATTTTCTCTCAAACAAGAATTAAATCTTAATTTTCAGAGAAAGTATATGTGAAGCCAACCTGTGATGTGTCAGGCTGTGAAGTTGGCCGGCCCCACCTTTCCGGATCCCACAGAATCGAGCTGTTAAACCCGAAACCTGAAAGGTTGATCCTGCTAGGTTTAATTCCTGCTGGGCTCTTATTCTCCTCGCGCAACGGCACCGATGTGTCCGTTGAAGCCGTGCCATTGCTCGAATCTTTCTTATGCCACCCTACAACTTTTGATGATTTGCAAATGGGTCCCTCAATTTCTACCTTTTTCATGTTTTGGCCCATTGTTGCCACCGGCCATGTCCCAAATACCCTGCATATTAGTTGACAATATCTTGGATCATGCAAGTGTCTAAAATTGATTATATACAGAAGAAGAAAAAAAAACAACTAAAAAGGATATGGGTTATTCCATCAAAAAGAAAAAAAAGGATATGGCCATATGTGTAACAAAGAAACATTACCATTCCCGGTATTGAATGGTACAGTATCCTCCAGTACCGTTGCATGTGGAATTGATTTGTGAACATGATAAAAAGAAATCAATTTCACCGACAGTGTACCTGCATGATTGAAGCTAGCTTTTCCTATTGTTCCCATGCACGACAGCGACATGAGATGTTTTGATTAATTTACTTATTTTTACTATTTGGTTGGGGGAGAATAAGCAACCAACCTTTCTTTCTTTTCTAATTACAAAATAGAAACCAACTTGTTCCAACCCTGGTTGTATTTATTTATTGGAAAAGGAAATGAGAAGGCGACCTCATCACATGGTGCCGATTTTGTTGGTATAACATGAGAACATCTCCTCTGAAATTCTCGTTAGAATTGTTCCTAATTGCAATTTTATTATTTGCTTACTATTATTGAGCTTCTTTAATGCTGTACCTATCGTTTTATATCCTTTTCTTCTTGAACGAAGGAATGATTCTGAGTTCTGGCATGTCTTATATATATCTTAGTTGGGACTAAATTTGAAATTTACAACTTCTAGCACAAAAAACGTTGACTCAAGTCTGCATGATCTTTCAATGTATAGTTCTCTGCTTTGAATATTTTCAACTTTCTCACATTTTATTTGTTTTTGGAATTGATTCTATTGTAAAAAATAGATTAGTACAATTTGATAGGATATCTAGTAACATTGTAACATCTTTCTTGTGTCAAATTATGGAAAAAGGGGAACTGAAAAGAAAATTGTGAAAATAATTGACGACTTACCTAACTCTATTTAAAGACCAACGGTTGAGAAATTGATATAATTAAGTTTTTTTTTCTAGAAAAATATTTAGACGATACGCTCATCGATACGCATGTCATTCTGCATGTTAAAAAAAATATTATGCATGTTATTTGAGTTATTATGCATGCTATTTGGGACTAAAATTATGTATGATATTTGAGTTGTTATTATGCATGTTAAGAAAATAACATGTATAATAACTGAAATAACATGCATGACTATTTTTCAGTACAAAATAACATGCATAATAATTCAAAAATAACATACAAATCTACATGCGTACCAATGAGCATATTGATGAGCATATCGCTATATCAACTCCTTTTTTTTCTAAGATAGTCATCTTTTTGACAAGTGTTTTAATAACTTAATTTTGTTAATTTTTGACAACTGTTTTAATAACAAATTTAAATCAGCGATTAATAGGAAACAAAATAGTTAACAAAGCATTCAGTTTTAATTTGTTTCTATATTTTCTCAAGCATTCAACGGTTATGATCAATCAAATTCAAGCATACAGTTTTAATTTGTTTCTATATTTTTCATATGACAAATTCAAGCATTCAGTTTTAATTTGTTTCTATTTTGCCTCATATCAATCAATGTTTGAATTTGTCATATGAAAAATCCAACGGTTATGATCAGAATAAAGAACACCATAACAATTTATAGAGAAACACGATAGCAAAATTCTATAATTAAACCTTTCCCTTCATGTTAATTTAGCCTCACCATGAATGTCTTTGTCAATGATTGCTATTCTACCTTTGTCCTATTAAGACTATAACTACTACATTCAGTTTCCTAATATGCTCGGAAGCTACTCTACTAGCTATGTCAAATCCAATTAAGTGATATTCACTGTATCTATTGTCAAACCTAACAATCTGATTAGTTATTTAACTAAAGATTCATGAAAACAATAGTTTTGGGGCATAAAATCTGGCAATTAAATTGAAGTATACATGCAAAGTTTAAAATCCTGAAATCATATAGCTTGCTTGTATTTATGGAACCTGTGCTGGCCGAACATATATATCTTGATTTTTGTACGCACAATGGAAGACGTAATGATCAATTAGAAGAAGAAATAAAGACAAAGAGAAATCCAACTTACTCAATTTGTCTAATCTCCTCGAAGAATCTTGGATCGTAGAAGTTTGCTTGGTTGGCAAAATGCACGAGTCCGGTAAGCCGGTGATGCTCCAGGTGGCTCAGCGCAACATTCCTTTGATGATGAAGTTCCTCTCCAAAGTCTGTAAAGTTCTCCTTGTATGTCACATGCCGGTAAATCACGCCGGTATCCCTTAGCAGCCGTGCGGTCTCCGCAGCATCAGAATGCGGCTCCACCACGACCCATAATAGAGGTGGATGAACCAATTTCAATGTGTGGGCCATCCTTGTCAGTGAGGCCGGTTGGGTCACGTCACCAGATTTGGTCGTGGTTATGATTATCAGGAGTCCTTTCGGATCAGATTCAAGAGGCTTATCGGGTACCGGCTCTGGCTCACTGCGCATCGGTAGTTGGACAATAAAGCTTTGATTGAGTACATGCTGGCTGGCAGATTTTTGTACTGCATTAATTGATTCAGGCAAGACCGCCAATTTGTCAATAGGTTTATGTGTGATGTTTGGGTCCCTGGTGGTGACTGTCGTCGGTGCGAACCCGGTAAAGAAACCCATGACGAAGCAGATGGTACAATGGATCAAGGCTTTCTTCCATATGGGAAGTTTCTTCTTAGTAGATGATTTCTCCAATGGGTTCATGTTGTGTCTGTGTCTGTGTCTGTGTTTGTGTTTGTGTTTGTGTTTGTGCTTGTGCTTGTGCTTGTGCTTGTGTTTGTGTTTGTGTTTATGTGAAAATTGAGAGGAGAAAGGGAAAAGAGAAATTAGAAAATTAAGAAGGGAGTCAGGTGAGAGAATGGAGAGGTGGAAGCAAGGCTTTTATATGTGTTGTGGGGTTGATGTGTTTTTATTATCAGTAGGTAGAGAAAAAGGAAAAGGGGTAAAGTGGGTGGTTTAAAAAGGGCGGGAATGCAACGGCACTCTATTATTAATTGCTGGTTAAGATGCTTAATTTCTCAAAAAAATTATCACTTGTGTTTAGCATGTTAATTTGAGAAATATATTTTATGTTGTTAGGAAATCACATAATTAATATGTACTCCGTGAATAATATATTGTGGTTCTTTTGACTCTTCAAAGTTCAAAAGCATTTCTTTAGTCTTCTTATATTAATTCATGATATATATAATCAGTTTGCATAACTGTTTATAATCAGTAGATATATACAGTATATATTGTCGGTCGTATTTAATAATATTATCTTATGCAAGTGATGATTTTGATAAAGTTCTACATATGAAAGCAATATGATATATGTCAAATATAATGCATATTTAATGAAAAATAGTTTCATATCAGAAAATCATCCTCCTGACCTCCAGCAATCGGAGATCAGAAGGCACTTCGTGACTGTAGGTTTATATCATTTTATTTACTTATTTGTAGAAATTGTGACGTTGATTCAAAATTTACATTATTTTTCAAACGGTTCAAAATAATGCATATTTTGAAAAAGTTTTTAAATTATAAATATAGTTAAAAGAAAATCAAATACACCTAGCTCCGTCTCTACTTATTTGTACAAAATTTAACCAGAAATAATATTATTTCTTGGAGGTAAATCCTTGATTTCCGGAATTTGAGCATTGATGTCCCTTTTGCTTTTGTTAATGGGTCCCTATTGTAGTATTGTTTTAAGAGGAAATGGCACAAATAATTAAACCCACTGTTTGTTTTCTGAAAACATATTAATTGATGTAAGCAACACTGAAAAGTACTATTTGAAATAGTCGTTGGAATTGATCGATTTCGCCTCTTGTTTGTTTGCTAAATCAAGCTCTTATTTAGAGACAAAGAGGCCTCAATCCTTTTTAAGATATTGTCAATTTCCTTCAATTTTTATGACAAGTAACAGGGTACTATATTTTCATTAGAGAAAAGGAAATATTTATTAATTACTGAACCCAAAAAGTGTACATCTTGAAAAACTTAATGCGATGATATTCAGGTTTTGATCTTAAACCTTTTACATCTAAAAATAATCGTTGGATTTTTATTTGCACCAGACCAACTTTTTAAAAGTGTACTATTTGCCATATGTTGCGCACGAGTGATCATGGGCCTGGTGTTGCCATGAGGATGGTGTATGCCGAGTTGGCGGAACCGGATCTGCTGCTCGTAAAATCTCTGCTTGTTTGGATCTGAATCGTTCAAAACTCATCTAACGGTCAAAGCATCTGCTTTCTGAATCAAATCACAGCCGTCCTTGACGGTCGATCGATTTGTGGTTGTCGGATCGAAACAAACATAAAACAAGCAGGAATTTTACGAGCAGCAGATTCGGACCCCGAGTTGGCTGTGTAGTGTCCCGTTGGATTTCTGATCGAGGTGATGGTATCACCTTGGAGGCGTGTGCACGCTCGAAACAGTGATGCCAATCTCTTCATGGAAGTTCAAAAGGGGATGTGTTTCAGTGTTTGTCTGATCCCAAGGTAGTTAGTCATTGGCAGATGGGAGATGCCACCATGGTGGCACTACTGTGGATCCGAATCTGCTGCTTGTTTTTGAGACGAGCAGCATTCTGTTTGTTTCCATCCGACCGCTCGATCGTTACGGACGGTTGTGATTTGATTCAGAGGCCAGATTCTTTGATCGTTAGATGAGTTTTGAACAGTTCAGATCGAAACAAACAGAAAACAAACAGGATTTTAACAAACAGCAGATTTGGTTCCCACTATTGTGTGGCAATGGCTCATCCATCTTAGTAGGAGGCTAGCATTAGTAATTTAAGTAAACGACCTAGCAAAAATAAAAAAATAAAACCTTACAAAATCTGAACTTCTCTAAGTGAATTTAATAAAACCTAGCAAAAATAAAAACTTATCTAACTACGAAAATTTAGCAAAAATTAAAAATAAAATCTGAACTTCTCTAACTTAATTTAATAGAACCTAATTAATAATTTGCAACTTCAATTGAAAACCTTACAAAAGGTTTCCGGCATCTTTTATTTTCTATTTTTTTATTAGAAAAAAACATAGCTAACTAATACGATAACAACAATTTTCACGTTTTATTTAACAAGCCTATTGTACCAAACTAGCCAAATCAATGGAAGAGCTTAGCTTGAAGGGAAAGGAAAATACTGCATAAATAAAGAGGCAAAACATTCATGTTGGTAAGATTGCAACTTAGCACCTAGAAATTAAATATTTGTAAATTTATGAACTAATGAAGTAATAATGTAGGGATTAAGAAATCCTACCACTTTTGTTAGGCAGGTATAAAATTGAGCTCATTTCTATTGAGGCTCACATGTCATGGACCCACCTGTTTGTCTACACATGGAATTTAAAATTCAGAATTAGGAATGTGTCTTTCATATATTTTAAGGTTTCATTTTTTTTTTCACTTCGCGGCTTCAATTGCTTAGGAATATTCAATTATTCATGGAAATATAAGAATCTATTTAAAAATCAGATTTCAATAAAATAGTTACTTCATTTATATATTAGAGTGTGTAAGAATTATCAATCAATGTAACGAGGGAGCAAAAAAAAAGTTAATTCAATAATAAGGAGCATGAAATCAGAAATTTAGACATGGTATATATTCAATATGTAAATATTACACTTTCGAAGGATATAAATGAAAAGAGCTCTCCAAAGTGGTGTCGGTTGTCGCGCATATCATAAATGAAAAGAGCTCTCCAAAGTGGTGTCCGTTGAGATCCCTACTTTTTTTTTAATCTCAACAGCTAATTTATATTTTATAATGAATGAATCAGATTAATATTAAATTTTTTTTCTTGAATTTCATATATAATGATCCGTTTGTTCGTTTTTAATCCGACGGTCCTTAAATAAATAATAGAACCCTCTTTTCTCCTGAAATAATATCATATATGAATTGCATATCAATATAAATCTTATGAAAATGGTTGCTTAGGTAATCTTTCAATGACACTTCAGTAGGCAGGCTCATTTTCTAGATTTTTTTAAGAACGCGCTTTTTCTATAATTTTATTTTGTGAGATTTTCGTGTAGCAAAACGTGTAACAAATCACACAGCCCAACCCATAGGTGATAGGTCCCATAAATTCTATACTTTTGAGTTTGAAAAATAAAACAAAAAACCCTTAAAAACTAAAGAATAAAGCGAATGTGTCAAAGATCGAGATTTTTGTGAGCTAATCTCGAAATCAATTGAACTTGCATTCAAATATATATTTAAACAGTTGAAATAAATTTATTTTACGAGTAATAGTTCACACTAATTTTGTAAATTTAAACTATATTTGCGTAAAATCAAGCAATTATGTATGCCAAAACTTAAATACGTACAATTAACTTTCAAAGCTTTTATTTTTGACAACTGACTTTATATTAGATGAATACAAAACTTTTATTTTTGTCTAATTTAATTTTATATTAAATGAATTAAAAATATATAAATTTGTGATTTAAAAGCCTTACACATGATATAGAACATTTAATGGTTTGAACCTATCAATGTGAAGACGATTTAATTATTTTTTTTTATCGAAATTCATTACCCACCTTAGTGAGCTTAAGAAAATTCTAGATTTACTAAAAGAAATTGAACACCACTTGTTTATAATTTGTTCTAATACTTCTAAAATCTCTTTAGTCCCTCAAAGTCTCAATTTATATCAATTTGGTCATGTTTTTGTTATTATGAAGAAAATAATATTATTTGTTTATTTTAAACAATTTTAACATGTAGTAGTGTGGATCTAATCATACAACCAAATGTAGGTAATGTGAATGCCGATATCACGGTATCCTCGCTTATTTCAATTGAAATTTGTGAAGCAAAATATTTAAATATTGAAACACAATATTAACATGTTACGGTAGTATTCAATTCATCACGAAAACAAATGCAATTTACATTTACATTGTATTCCTTTTTACTATTTTCGCTATCTTTAACAATTATTTTAGAAATTTTCGTCTTAACTTCGCTCACCATTAACATGGTGCCACCACTGCAGCATCAATGATATCGATCACACACTTTATGAACTATGACATTACCTGTGGTTAATGCTGGCAAACTTATATGAAATTTCCACCAAGAAGAAACATTATTACCCTCTTCTTTTGTTTCCATTTATCTCTAGTTGAAATATTTAATTATATGAAAATAACTCGCTACACACAAAACCACATGAATTTAAGAGGAAAACAAAAACAAAGGATCTTGATAAATTAAGACCTCACGGAATCATCATTTGACGTCAAAATCGGGTTGAAGTTTACGTCCAAAAACTTGAACAGTGCCTCACCAGAAAAAGACACCTTTTTTTTTGCGCAATTTCCTTGCCATGTGCAGATGTAGGGTTGTGACAATACCTGGGCGGGTCGATTCGTCCATGGTCCGATTCGTATCTGGAACGTGACCGATTTGATCCGTGACTAAGATCCGACTCGACTCGTGAAAAATGGAATTGTGAGTTTAGGGCGGGTCGGGTAGGCCAAATTTTTCGAAACCCGTCCCAACCCGTGACCCACCATACTCGTGCCCCGACTCGTGGCAGACCCGACCCGTTCCCGACCAGTGGAACTCGTGCCAGATCCGTGACAGACCCGTGGACTCGTGACAGACCCGTGGACCCGTGACAACCATCGGTCAATTTCAAGTCACTTTGTGTTAAAAAATTCGAAAAAATTAAAATAAAATAATATAGGCAGAAAAAATAATTTAAAAAAAATTCCAAGTCACTTTGTATCATTTTTTCCAACTTTTTCAATTCAAAAAAAAAATCTGACGGAGATCCGACCCGTCGGACCCGTGCCAGTCCGACTCCTCCGGGTTTATCACGGGTCGGATTGACCCTTTCCATTGCGGACCCATGCTTACCTGACCCGTGATATCTGTGGATCCGTGAATCCGTCCGAATTGAATCCACGGATACCCGACCCGACCCGCTTGTAATACACTATGCAGATGTGCTTCATTTCCTTTGTTCACGGCTTTACATTAGGCCAAGGATTTTTTTTTATTTTAGGTAGGTCATCTTTCTTCTCGACTTAAATAAGTCAAACAACTCAAAAAGACAGCATGCACCTAGGCTATTATATATTTTTTTCCAATAATTTTTGTTTGTATTTTTATTATATTTTTTCTGGAAGTTTGGACCTTCCGGTATAAATTAATTCGGGAGCATGTCATTTTCATCGTATACTAATATGGTTCATCAATCATTATCATAAATAATGGTACCAGGTATGACAAAACATGCGCATAACTAAAATTTTGTTTCATACTTCCATTTTATACCAATATCTATACACATGCATGTTGTAGTCTCATTTGCCACTTTTGATGGGATATGCCAACTTGGTGTAAAACAAAATTTGGATGCCATGTAAAAAAACTATATATAACTATCCATAATTAAATAATACCTAACTAACAATCCCTTTATTATACACACTGCTACATCTGTTAAAGAGTTGGTAGTATCTCATGCTTTTACCTTACTATTTCCTCAATTGGTAGGTAGTCAGCCAAATATATGAAATGAGAAATCTGCGTGATTAAAAACTTGATTGGGTAATTTTGTAAACTTTATAGATATAAAATAAATAAATAAAATAATAAATAAATAATAAATAAAGCCTAGATCCTAAGCAGGTTAAATTATGGGCCCAATTTGATGGGCTTTGTTTAATACTAGTAACATCCTAGCTATATAACTGCTGATTTGCTTCAAATCATAAAAAAAACCAATACATTAATGGGCCAAGCCGAATTGGTTAAATGGGTTTAAAGTCTACAAAGATTTGGAGGGCCTTGTAATCTTTCTCCTTTTCATTTTTTTTTCTCAGCCTCTTTCTTTTAAAATTTCAGTGATCATGGTCAAGTTAGTGAGTACTGACAGTTTGACTGTGGTCCTGATGACAAAGTCATGATTTTACCAGAAAAGTATTACTTCAGTGCTTTTGTTGCTATTATCGACGATGGAACCTGATTTTCTGACAATAGAAATGCTGGACCATATATATTTTTGCAAAAGATAGAAAGGAACAAGTTTCTATTGTAAGAAGATATGGAAATATCTATGGTTGCTGAATTGCTAAGTTGTTTTGGTTCTCTGTGTAATGTATTAGTAATGTTGTTTGATATTGTTTTGTTTTTGTTTTCATCCATCAAAATAATGCAACATTTGAGTTCCGAATGTTTTCACAACTATTATTATATTTACATTATAGGATGACAATCTTTAGCAAAGTATCTTGAGGTTGCTTCCAAAATCAGGGCTCACAGATCATAGACAGTGGTTGATCATTGATTTATAGAGGTGTGTTGTGTGAACATGGTGAACAACCTCCTATTCCTCAGCCCCGTCGTCTGTATTTATCGACCTGATCATGACGTTGTGTGGAGTTGACATCATGGCGAGAGCCTCAATATTTTGTCGGATTGGATCCAACTAGATCAATATTTAGCGAAGAGGGTTTTGTTCGACCTCCTCAAAATGCCGGATTTAGATACCAGAGGTCGCCATTAGTCGTGGCCTACTCCAGTTGGATCGGGCACAAGGACATAGTCAGAATTTGAGTGCTTGTACTTTAAGTAGTTTAGCTTTAATCATGTTAAAGATCTCAAATTATTTTGATTGGTTTTCATAGAGAATCAAAGTTAGTTATTTCACCAATAAATAAAGAAATGTTTTGGTTCATACATATGATTTTTGGATATATTTAGAAGTAATTTGTCGAGATCGTACACCCCTTTTATTAAAAAAAAGAAAAAATAAAAGAAAGTGAAGCCGGTTGAATCCAACTTTTTCTCGAAATAAACAACTTGCACACACTCCCTTTCCAAAAAAATCAATACACTGCTTGGAGAGTGTCAAGATCTAGAAATCCAAAATTTTAAAGAAGTATTGACGATAACAAATAATGTTTGTTTCTATTAAAATGCATATGCAATTTTATTTAAAAACTTCCATTTTTACAATGGAATTAATATACTATAAAACTAAGAAGAAAATGTTCGACTAATTTTGATTCCAGAACCTCTTTATCAACTAAATAAGTCAATATATATATATACCTATTTAAAAGAAGTAATATCACGAGACTGAAATAACTCAGAGAATACATCTAATATTTTACATATTAAAGGTGGTTTCAATATGCACGTGATTTGCTACTTTATAATGCATAATTAAGCTGTATTCATATGTATAAACTCGAATAAATAAGAATATACGTATTATAAAAGAATACATTATATATATATATATATATATATATATATATATATATATATATGACATTCATAGTGGATATCAGACTTAACCTCTAATATAAAGATGACATTTGATAAAACAAATGAAAGAATTTTCGATTTTGTGAACTAAATAAAATATGATAGATAATTGTAGTGAAATTAGAAAGTAAATGAATTAGTAAATAGTTAGATTTAATTTATTCATTGATAAAATCTATTATTAATTGTGTATATACATCCAATATACTAAAAAAAATGAAAAGTAGAACCCATTATTTCAATGTGACGTTTTCTTTGAAAGTGCGCTCTTATATATATATATATATTTTAAATGTCGAAAATCATATAATTTTGAATTTTTGACAGCACGTGGTTGTTCGAAGAGGGCGCTTTACGTGAAATTGTCCACAGCTATTATTTGACACGTGGTAAATTTCGAGGTGGTGCTATCTATGGAGCGAGGGACCATGTGGATGTGGTCATGCATCCATGATGCATCGAATTTTAATGCAAATGGCAGCCTTTTCTGTAACCACTCACCAAGATAGAAATTTGTTATTCCACGTGAATTTGCTCCCAAAACACATTCATTATGCAATTAAATCTAAATTATTGTTAATTTTAAATTTTTAATAAATGATTTAGATTTTGAACCATCATGGATGGAGGTAGAGATATTATATTCCTACTCTCTCTCTCTATATAAATAGAAAGATATAGGCTTGGATGTTTCATGGAGTATCAAATCTCTTGTGCTTCACATCTATATCTCTAATTTCAAAAGTTCAAATCGATCTAAATCGTTAAACATGATCTTCATATTAATTATACTTGAAGACCAAAATTTATTTTTTAGATTTTTTTTTACTTTTTTTAGAGAGCTGAAAAATTGGTTAATCTAACGATTTCTCGATCATCCGATATAAATGATTTTTCAACTTTCTAAAAAATGGTAAAAAACTCTAAAGAATGTACATTTCGGTCTCCAAGGAGGTATTAATATGAAGATCAAGTTCAACGATTCAAATCGGTCGATTAAACTTTAAAATAGAAGATACATATGTGGAGCACGAGAGATTTGATGCTCCATGGAGCATCCTAGCCTATCTATCTATATATCTCTCTCTCTATATATAATTATATAGAGAAAGGCTAGGGTGCTCCATGGAGCACCAAATCCCTAATTTTCACAATGTATCTCCAATTTAAAAATTCTAATGACCGATCCGAACCGTTGAATATGATATACATATCGAAATCTACTTCGAAATTGAATTTTACATTTTTTTTGAATTTTTTACTATTTTTTAGAGAGGTAGAAAAATTGCAATTTTTGTTGGTCCAGATATCGTTTGATTAGCAACTTTTCTACCGCTTTATAAAAAATAGTAAAAAAATTCAAAAAAAATGTAAAATTCAATCCAAGTAGATTTCAATATATAGATCATATTCAACGATTCAGATCGATCGTTGGGATTTTCAAATAGGAGATAATAGATATGGAGCACGAGGGATTTGATGCTACATGGAGCACCATAGCCTATCTCTAAATATATATATATATATATATATATATTTATGCTAAAATACTTTATAAAGCACCAACATGCATATAATTTAGGCTCGTATCTCGAGATATAAAGTGCAAACTACCGATCAAGACCGTTGAAAATGTTCTTCATACTAATAAAATTTTGGAGACCAAATTTTACATTTTTTGGAAATTTTTTACTATATTATCGGGTAGGTAGAAAATTCATTAATCTAACGATTTGCAGCCATTCAATTTAACCAACTTTGCACCCATCGGATAAAATAGTAAAAAAAAATTTAAAAAATGTAAAATTTGGTCTCCAAAAAATGTGTTAGTATGGAGAACATTTTCAACGATTTATGGACCAACAAAAGTTGCATTTTTCCAAACTCTCTAAAAAATAGCAAAAAAATTAAAAAAAAAATATAAAATTCAATTTCCAAGTAGATTTCAATATGCAGATCATGTTCAACGGTTCAGATCGATCGTTGAAATTTTTAAATTGGAGATATGGTGTGGAGCATTAGGAGTTTGATGCTCCATGGAGCACCCTAGCCTATCTCTCTCTCTCTCTCTCTATATATATATATATATATGGTAAGGCTAAAAGAATATGCATAGTACACAACCATCTATACTATGCATATATATAGTTCAATAAATAGAAATTTAAGTTGCTCAATATATTCTTCATATCAAAATAATGTAGAAAATCAAATTTCTTGATTTTTAGAGCTTTCTTTGTTATTTTTTTAAAATATTTATTAAGAACAACCCATATTTAATACTACAAAAGTGCAATTTTTGAGCTATTTTTTTTAATTTTTTAAAAATAACAAGAAAGCTCTAAAAGCACGAAATTTAATTTTCTACAAGATTTTGATATAAAGAATTTATGAGCAACTTAAATCTCAATTTATTGGACAAATTAAATATGCATAAACGCATATTACGTAATTTGGGTACCCTTTCAAGAGAAAAATCCTGATTCGTGTGAATTGTGAAAATAGATTTAAAATGTTACGAGCATTAGATCAAATTAGATTTGAACGACACAAATTTTCATGTCGGACTCTCCGTCTCAAAAAAATCAACCAACTCATGCATGTTGATAATAAGCTAATTGAATTTTAATCTCTGCCTATATATTGCGTGAATAAGAGTTGCTAGTTTGCAGCTTAAATGGCAACTGTTACTCATAAAGAACTTGATAAAATGTGCAATTAGTGCCGCCAAATTATGGCTGAAAAAAAATAAAGGCACTTTGGCAGTCTGAGACGAGTACAGTTCTTCTGTTAGAACTTAGAAGATGAAGCAGCATAAAAGAGCAAATTAAATTAGCTGTTACTATGCTAAAAAAAAAAAAAAAAATTAGCTGTTACACACAGTACCATGAGGTACAATCCAGGTCCATTTCAGGACCATTATATACCAATCCAAATTACCGACCATCCGACAACGAAATAAAAAAATCCTCTGCTTCATTCCACCGCCTGTCATTTTCCATGCCATCACTGATATCTGCGCCCCGGTACGAAAGCTTTATCGTCATACCGGCTAGCTGCTGGTATATATACACGCAGAATATATCATATAATATAGGATGTATACTTGTTTAAATTCTATGATTATATACCGGCTAGCTGCTGGTAAATATGACCAAGTCTAGAAATTAACTCAGAAACCCAATTTCAAACTGTTAAATATGACCAAGTGAGTGATCCAAGAGAAGGGCATTTCAGTCAAGAATCAAAGGCATAATGCTGGTTCATAAAGTCGTCATGACGAGCGCCAGTAGAAAAGATTCTATTTTTTTTATTAAGCTATAATAGAGTTGCGAAGTTCTCAATAATTATTCAAGAAATGTCCAAATTATTCTCCCAATTTTACAATGTCTTAAGACCTTTTTCCGAACTATTCTAAATTTCTAAGATCTTCATTAGCCAAATTTTTGAGAGATTAGAGTTCGATTTAGCATATTTTTAGTAATCATCTAATTGTCTATTCGAATGATTTTGATTTTTTATGATCTATTGATTTAATCCACGTGGATCATTTGTGCAAGGTTTCTCTTGGCCTCTAGAAGGACACAAGATTATTGTGGCTTCAGTTTCATCACTTTGTAAACACTTATTGATTTAGTTGATTCAGCTTGATAAAGGTATCGAGATTTCGTGAGTATAAACATTGTCGAACACGTTATATCAGATGTCAATCTCTTTGATTCCATCTTTATATTTTTTTGCAATTATTTATTACTTGTTCTTATGGATTGTTGATAGTTGATTTTGGTAGACTTATTAAAGTAAGATCTTGATAGTGATTTAATTTGCTCTTTAAATTAAATTGCTTCCAATCTAATCTTGATATTTGTCAATTACTCACCTGCTCTCTGAGAAATTTCTTTTTTTTTGAAATTCTTGGCAGAAGCCTCTCTGAGAAATTTCACTAGTAACAAAGTCACTGCAGTATGTGCGAAAGATTTTTACTGCAAAACTCAAATAATGAAGAATTCATCATAAATATTTGACCCAATCTTTACTCAGAAAATAAATAAATAAACCAACGAGTTCTTCACTGGTGACAATTGAATTCTTGGTGTAACTGATTGTTATAAAAGGACTACAAAAATAATATTAATTGGCTTCGTCACTTTCATTGAACCCATTATATTTGTTTCTAGGTGGAGTAATTATAGTCTGATGAAATTAACCAATTAACCTGAAATTAAATAACCTCTTGAACTCTTTGGGGCAGGCCAATTAGCTTCGTGATTTTCGTTGAATTTCTTCATTCTCACGAGATATATATTTGTCAATGGCAGTATAATTGTTAATCGACCACTTAATTCTTGCCAAATGGCTAAACACCGATAAATATTCAGGACCTTTTTTGAACGTTCACTGCCTATTCCAAATGCTTTTTAGTACAATATGCAGCCTTGATTGTCGAAAGTTATGATTGGCCGGACCGACTACTGATTAAAAGTATGATCACACTGTAACAAAATATCATATCTAAAACAATAATACTACATATAATAGATTCTCAATATTAGAAGCATTGTAGCATCTACAATGTTATGAATAGTATTTTTTCACTAGAATTTTGCTCGATTGACACGTAACGAATTTATGTCCTCTCTATGCTGAATTCTCCGCCTGCTACGATCTTATATTTTATTTGTTCGTTTTTCTTTTCTCCTCTTCCCCATTTTATCTTTGCGCACGATATCGAAAGAAAAGAAAGCGAAAGACTGGAGCAAAAACCTAACGCTTTCTCTCTCCGCCACCGACGGCCTCACCTCGTTGTTCGATATTTATGTCTCATGTGCTCTGAAGCATCTTGATAGTTTAAGTTTTCTCATGGTTCTCACCTCCCTCATGACACCTTTAAAATTATCGTTTGTTTACAACAAGAAAAGAAAAGATGTGAAAAAACAATTAGAAAAGGAAAGGAACCAAAGGACCATGGCACAAAGTGAGAATATTCTCTTTCTTACAACGTGGTATCGGTACAAGCTTCAATCCGAGTACAAACCCTATACCTACACCTCCACTTTCTAATCCAAAGCCTAACCCTTCAGCTTCTCAACCTACACAAAATCTGTCTTCCTCTCAACCGGAAATAATTTGGATATGGTATTAAAATCAAGAAATTGAATTTAATATTTATATTTAATGCATAGCCCTCATACAATTAAATCATATTAGTCATTTGAGTAGATAATTAAAAGAATGGATAGTAGAGACCCGAAAGCCTTATACTCACCATACAAATCAGATTTTTCATAATTAAGTATAATTCTTTCTGTACTAGTTCGGTAAATTCTCAATTCAAACTCAACCCAATTTTGAACTGCTTAGACTAGTGAATAGTTTTGAAAACATTAAATCAAATTGTCCCTATGGATTTGACATCCCAAGTACTACCCAACTAGGCCGTGCACTTGCGATCGAAGTAGGTATAATTTAGAGTTATTTTATTAGCAAGATATTTCACATAAAGCTTTTTAGCACCGTTGCCGGGGACAATGGTATTTATTGGTTTTAAAACTTACGAAGACCCAATCTCCACATCAGGGGACCAAACCTCGATGGGACAACCGAACAACTCTCCCGGAAAGGTAAGCACAGAGGTACCGCGGTACTTATCTCCGCTCAGGTATGCACCTTTTATCGAAAGATTAGTACAAAAGAAAAATGAGAGTAATTTGTAAAAAAAATGAAAAAGTTGTACGTGAACATGTCATTTATCAAGTTGATTTCTCAAGTACCCCATGCCAAGTTTATGAAAGAAATCCTCTCTAAAAAGACGAAGGTAAGTGAGAATGAAATTGTATCATTGACCAAGGAGTGTAGTGCGCTACTTGTCAATAAACTACCTCCGAAATTAGGTGACCCCGATAAGTTCATGGTAATCATGTTCGATAGAAAATATCAAATTTAGAAACACCTTAAGTGATAATGGAGTAGGCATTAATCTTATGTCTAGGATGGTTTATGACAAATTGGATATCGGCAACCTTAAGCCCATAAAATTTTCATTGCAACTTGCCGATAAATCAACAAGGAAACAAATAGGTACGATAGAAGATGTACCACTCAAAATTAGGAAGTTCTTTATTCTTTGTGACTTTGTAGTGATTCAGATGGATGAAGATCCTCAATCCCATTATTCTAGGTCGATCATTCTTTGCTACGACAGGTACAATGATCGATATGAAAAATGGAAAATTCACACTACACATTGGAGATGAACAAGTAGTGTTTTATGTTGAAAATTCGATCTCATTCCATTCTAATGACTGTGTTGCTTGTAGGATCGATGCAACCAATATGACGAGGAAAAACAACAAGGATGATGATGGACATAATTCATCGGAGCACAGGTCAAAAGTGGAAGAAAGACAACTTGCAGCGGTGAAATTGTTGGATGGATGTGAAGCGGAGTTTGCATTGATGATGGTGAACAAACTGAGCGAGCGCATGGGTTCATTCGAGGCGAATGAGCAGTGACTCACACTAAAAGATCTAGGAGAGCCGGTTGGAGGGAAGTTGAGCACTTCTCTCACCGAAAGCAAAGATGGACCGAATCAACAACAATGGTCGAGCTCGCAACGGTAAACCATGCACTTGATGGGAGGAAACACAAATCATCACCCCTTCACTTTGTGAGTTTCTTCCATATTCCCTCTATTTACTTTTCTTTGTTTAGACATCACAGCGAGGTCGCTGCAAATGTTCAAGCTTGGAGGTATGTAGATGGATTGTATCTTTTGAGTAGCGTAAATTAACATAATGTTGCATTGTTTAGATATGGGACCCGAACATGTGAAATTGTTAGGTTAAAATGAAATTGAGGCTTATATGGGTAAATTTTAAATATTTTTCAATGCAATTTTTTTATTTTTGTTGACAATATAACCTATAACACACACACAAAATAATGCATTTAAGAAATTAAAGCATGTTTAATTTAAGTAATTTTTCTTTCATTTCTTTTCAATTTTAATTTACAAAAACAATTCGTAGAAATTAATAAAAATCGATTAAAAATCACATTTATATATTTTGTTTTAATCTGTTGGTCCCTTGTACCGAGATAAAAATAGAAGAAATTTGGACGGGCACCATATACTTAGGCAAAGCCTAGACGGATTTGAAAATACTTAGATGACGGGATACCTCGATACGTATTTCCTAGCATAAAAATAATTGACTTGTGTACCAAGATTAAAATAGAAGAAATCTTGACAGGATCTCGTGTACCAAAGCAATATATAAAAAAGAATTTTCTCTAAGATCACACAAATGGTGAATGAAAAAAATATCCACATTTGTATATATAAATGTACTGTATAAATATAGATGTGATTTTGAAAATGTTTTCAATGATTTAAAAAAGGTATTGATAACTTGTTATCAAGTTTTAAGAAAATTTTCATGACATTTAGATTAAATTTTTGCATAACTTAAAATAAAAATGTGTGTTCGTGTGGTGAATAAGATTGTCAGAAGAAACCTGGACCTTGCTTGATAAATTTAAAGTCCCGTATGAGACTTAATATCATTCTAAATTAACAAATTCATAAATTTGATCATTTTACTGTTTTAAATAAATACTTAGATATGAGTTTGGTTAATATCTCAAGAACCAATTCGGTTCTCATTAGTTTAACAGCTCAGATCAAGATGATAAAAGAAATAAACGATCCCGTAAGAAAAAAATTGGACAGATTGGTAAGTCAATATTAGTCATCAGAAAAAATATTATCCTACCATTCTGTCGAGCTCATATTTTAAATTATTAAAAAATCTAACATTTATCTAATGCACATAGTGGAAATATATTTGTGCAATTGAAAATGTCAGAATTTTTACAATCTGTGATCTCAATTATTTAGATGAAACATGCATCAAATGTTTAATGCAGTTAAAATCCACCGTTTCTTGTCTGGTAATCCAAAAAAGCGCACGTGTTAGAAGTCACTCCCAAATGAATTTTGAGTTCGTGAACAAGGTCGAATGCAGGTACGATGTATTTTGAGTCTAATAAAATTAATTCGTGAAGGATAAATACCCACT